>APFE030427544.1:26115-44060 GCA_000404065.3 Pinus taeda
GAGAATTTTTTTTTTTTGTTAATGTCATTACTCTATCTATCTATCTATATTTTTCCCTTGGAAAAAAGTCGTAATTTATATTAATTTAAGAAATTACATTTTGTAGATGCTGATGCATTCAGATGGTGGCAGTTACTTGACAAGTCACATAAGATCATGATCAGAAAAGAAAGTTGTTATGTCTCCACGCAGGGAGTTCTGCTTTCTAGTGTAATGTATCTATATCTGCGTGATAATATAGTGAACTGTAGGCCAAAATATATTCATCTCATTCGTAGAGAGATATGACTATGGTATCTTGTTCAGTTTGTACCAGTATCAAGAAACAAAATAAATATATGCAACATATACAATGAGAATCAAACTATATATGGGGCTCATAGCCCATTTAAACACCAAGATCATCAAAGGTTCTGTGATAGTGTTGGTAGAAGACCCCATCTATCTCCTCCTGGATCAACCAATCGTTCCCAAGTCTATGCGTTGCCTCTTTGGATAGGCGGTCAGCTTCTGAGTTGAGCTCCCTGTACATGTGTTGACAGACGAAGGAGTCAAATGATGATATCAATCTTTTAGCTTCATCTAATATGTGCCTTAATGAAAATGCATTGCAGTGAGATGCATCATTCAACCAATTGCATACAATTTGTGAGTCACCAAACAACTGTAAATGTCTGCATTGTTTTGCTAATGCAAAATGGATAATATGTTTTGCAGTGCAGAGTTCAGCGAAATTATTGGTTCCTCTGCCTAGGTTAATCAGGATCTTGTAGCAATGGTTATCATTAAGGTGAAGGATAGCACCACCCCCACATCCGGCCTCCTGCACAGAATCATCAAAGTACGCCCAAGGCTTAGATTTGTCGATATTTTCAGGAATGATAGCTCAGGGAGGGGTGCCAGGGGCTTCTTCAGGAAGAAGGTCAAAATTTGCAATGGTGTGATTCAGGATGGTAGGCCAATGGGGGGATCTGTTGTTGAAAATAGCTTGGTTCCTGGCTATCCATAGTGACCAGCAAGCAAGTAAGGGTAGGCTCTTGGATTTTCCCTTATGATTAGTGCACCAAGTATTCCAAGCATCCATGATGTTATTCCCATTCCAATTTTTTAAGGGAGGGTAATGAGAAATGATGGAGTTCCAATATTCTATGGATGTGGGGCATTTAAGAAAAATATGTTCAGTGCTTTCTTCTTCGTTCCGGCAAAGGTGGCACCAGAAAGGGCCATGGAACGATCTTTTCATCAGATTAGTGCCGGTGGGGATCTTGTCAAAGAGGATGTTCCACATCAATAAGTGCGAGCGAGGGGCCGCCTTGAGCTTCATAGCTGTTTCCAAGTCGGAAGTATGTTCTGGGGCTTGTGAGGTTCCATCAGTCTAATGTAGCCTTGTTTTGGTGAATAAACCCCGTGTTTTGCAAAAGCCCAAATGATCTCGTCTGATCCTTCCGTGAGACGAATGTGTGCCTGGGTGAGTGCATCCGTGTAGCTCCGCCAATCCTTCCGCCACTGCTCAGGGATTTCCAAGTCTAGGGGTGATTTCCATGCCTGCTGTAGAAATGAAGAGTTCATGTTGTCACTAATATGTTTTATGTGAATGACCCCCCTATCATGTAGATGCCTTATTAAGTCTGCTGGTAATTTGTGGGCATTACCACAGCCTACCCATGGGTCCAAACCGATACGTATAGCGTTGCCCTCCTTAATGCGCCACGTAATTCCATCTCGTAGCAGGGGAAGTGAACTGATGACTGCTTTCCATATACTGGAGATGTTGTTCCTCGTATTCTGTTGCTGTCTAATCCAGTCCATCATATTCATGGGCAAGATATATTTCAATTGAACTACACAGGACCAGAGACTATTACTGGTGATGAGCTGCCAGCCCAGCTTGGCCACCAGTGCTTTTGAGAAGAGATCCAGTCTCTTGATGCCCCATCCTCCCCAGCTCTTGGGTTTTGCTATAGTGTCCCATTTGACCCAGGCAAATATCCTGCCCTGTTGATTGCCTTTCTAAAGAAATCTGCAGCAAATATTTTGTAATATGTCCAATATTCCTTTCGGTATCCATGCCAGGGTCATCCAGTAGACTGGAGTGGCTTCTATTACTGCTTTGATAAGTATTAACCTGCCAGCCCGAGATAAATACTTATGGTACCATACTTGAAGTCTCTTTTCCACTTTCGCAATGAGCCATGTCCAGTCTGTTATCCTGTAACCAAGAGGCTTTAATCTGAAGCCTAGGTATTTAAACCCATCTGCTAGATTCTGTGTGGAGAAAGGAAAGCGCTGAGTAGTATATAATATCTCATGCTGGGAGCAGCCCACCGAAGTAATTGAGGATTTACTGTTATTTATCGACATCCCAGTAGCTTGTTGGAACAGTTTGAATATGTTTTGGAGTTTGCTGGTGTCTCCAATACTGCCATTTAAGAATATGAGAATGTCATCCACAAATAATAGGTGGGTAAGGTACAAATTATCTGCTATCTTGATGCCCGTCATGTGATTCTTGTCACGGGCAGTTGTTATGGCGCTGCTTAATCCTTCCATGATGAGTAAAAATAGTAAAGCTGAGAGTGGACATCCCTGCCTGAGTCCTCTCTCTGAACTAAAGAAGGATGTAGCTTCCCCATTAAGTAACACACTATAACATACATCTGTTATACAACCCATAATCCATTTAATGAATTCATATGGAAAACCTAAATGGGTTAGCAAGAGCCTGATATAAAGCCAGTCTACTCTATCAAAAGCCTTTGAGAGGTCTACCTTCAATATCATACCTTTCTGTTTTTTAATTTGCAAGGTATGGAGGAGCTCTTGAGGAGTGGCAATGGCTTCATGGATCTGTCTGTGATGTAGGAAGGCAAATTGTTCAGATGATATTTGTCATGAGAGTATAGGCTTCAGGCGATTGGCAATTATCTTGGAGATAATCTTGTATAGACAGTTACAAAGGGATATGGGCCGGAAATCGTTATAGGAGGGATAATCTGTTTTAGGGATGTGATATATTATATATATATATATATTATATTGCTTGTTTTTTTTAATGTTTAAATTTTTGTTTTCTTTTGATTTTTTTTGTGTTTTTTTTAAATGTTTTACTTTTTATTTTTTATTTTATTTTTTTTTAATGTTTTTATGTTTGTTTTTTATTTTTTATTTTTATTTTTTTTATATTTAATATTTTTTGATATAATATATATATATATATATATATTATATATATATATATATGGTATGTGTCGAGCTTGTCTAGAACGCAATCCCATTATGTGCAATTTGATGGTTGATTTTAGATTTTTCATTTATAGTTTTGCCCCCAAATGTGTTAATTTCATGGTTGGTCTTTAGTTTTATTACAATGGGTTGATCTCACCTACACAGCGTGTCAATTTGATTTGGTTTTTTTGTTTTTTTTTTTTGGTTTTTGTTTTTGTTTTGTTTGTTTGTTTTTTTGGTGGTTTTTTTTGTTTTTTTTTTTGTTTTTTTTTTTGTTTTTTCGCAAGTATCAAGTTGTTTTAGGCTAAGATTTCAAAATCGCTATACATTTAGCATTTAAAAAAATTACTCTTGGTATAATAACTCTTTCATTTAGGTGTTCATTTTTAAAGCTTTTTTAGCCATAAATTTTTTCTATAATGTCATGCTTAAAATATTTTGAAAATTTAAAATTGTTTTGTAGTCATAATCTTTGATTTTAATTCCATTGTTGAAAAATTGTCAAGATTTTAATGTTTTTCTAAGTCATGATATTTTATCTTTAATGTTAAGGCTGAAAACAATTATAAATATTTTTTCTTAGCACCATGCTTGAAAATTGTTGGAATTTTAAGGTTTTTCAAAGAAGTGATATTTTAAATTTAATGTCATGCTTAAAAATCATTGGAATTTTAAGGGTTTTCAAAGGCGTGATATTTTATCATTAATGTCATGCTTGAAAATCATTGGAAATTTAAAATTTTTCAAAGTCACGATATTTTGTTTTTAACGTCATTATCAAAAAGTGTTGAAAATGTGCCCTGAAAAAAAAAATGTTATTCTGGCATCAACACTTTTCGATTTCAAGGTGTTTTTTGCGCCAAACAAAATGGCTTTTGTTGTTTTTTACTGTTATTTTTAAAAAATGTTGAAAACTTACTCTGGAAAAAAAAACTATTCCGGCATCAACACTTTTCAATTTCAAGGTGTTTTTTCATGTTTTTTTTGGATTTTTGGGCTCGAGTACCCATTTTGAGGTAATAGTTCTCATTTGATCAGTAACTATGTTTTTGACGAGACCAACTTGGATTGTGCTTATGCTTTTGCTTGGATGTTGTCTTATCATCAATACTTGGTTATTTGTAATGTGACCTAACAATGCTTGTAATGTATGTCTCTATATAGTCCATTTATGATGAAGATGAGATGTTTGATTCTGATAATTATACTGTAATACACTTACATACCAAGTATGGCACCAGATAAATGTCGTTTTTGCCTTTAAAAATATGAAGGAAACTAGTGTTTAATGGAAGTACCATCGAGAAACCCTTGGGTTTGCTGCAAGAATTGAATGTATAAGAAAACTAATAATCTATAATTTGCAAGAATAAAATGTGTCAAATATATAAGGGAGTGGAGCCACCGAGAAAACTCATAGTCTATGTGTATTTTATTTTTGTTTTTTAATGCATATCACCATCGAATATTCGATCACATAGATAGGTTGTTGAATATCGAACAACAGGGTACTCGTTGGATATTCGACGACTAAAATGACAGAAGAAAGTGTCGGTACCTTAACACTCTCATCGGATATAACTCTTGTCTTTCACATATCTAACGCTTCACCGTCGATTTTAAAGCATCAAAGCGGCAACACGTTTATTGCACAATATACTTAAGATGTCGATTACCTGATGCCTTAACGTTAGTTTGTTCCATCAGAAAAAATGACTTATGTATTGAATAGCTGGCATGTTATCATCGACCTGAAAGCGTCTTAGTGACAACACTTTTGTCGCAATATTTACTTATTCTGTTGATTACCCAATGCCTAAATATTAGTTTTTTCGTCGAAAAAAATGACCTACCTATCAAATATCTGAAGAGAAACTAGTGCACGACTTGCTGGATATTCGACAATCTATTCGTCAGATAGCCAACAATTTTTAGTGCCACAAATCTGACTTATAAACATCAATATTTTAAAGACCATTACAGGCTTTTTATGTGCCAGAAAATTGACATCTGGATCGTCGCATATCCGATGGTAGCTAAATTGTCGACTATTCGACATAATTCCAACAATGATTTGATAAACACCAATGTTTCAGTAGATGATGCCTATAAGTCGTATATCAGACTAATCGCCATCAGATTTTGGCCCCATTTGTACTAGTGAGAATTACATCTGGATAGAATGCAGGAACTAGAAAGGCTGACAAGGCATATTCTTAGTTTTTAGGAGGCTTCGTGGTGCTTCAAAATCCTAGATATTTGGATCTGGGAAGGTGATTGTAATACAAATTTTTTCATCATTTTTATAATCAAAGGAGGTACAAGAATTCCATATGGGAAATGGAGAAAGAGGGGGAGGGGGAAGGTTTGCCATTTCTGCTAGTGACATTCAGGTGGAGGCTGTGAAATATTTCAAGTGTTTATATTTCGCCTGAGATGCGGTGGACTATGTTGATATTGTTTGGGCTACTGAACAATTTCCTTGTATGTTTTAAGAGGAATAAAATGTTTCTATTCACAAACCTATCATGTCGGATGCAATACATGATGTTCTGAAATCATTCGCGAATGACAAGTGTCCTGGCCCATATGGCTAGACAGTGGAAATTTTCTAGCATTTCTTTGATCTTATGGGGAAGAACCTTCTCAATATGGTGAAATAATCTCGCTTAGGTGGTCAAGTCTTAGGTGCAATTAACTCCACATTTATAGCTCTAATTCCAAATTCCTTCACACCCTGACCTCCTTCTCCGATTTTCGCCTAATCTCCATTTGTAATATTTCCTACAAGTTGATATTAAAAGTCATTACAGGTTGGATTAAGGAGTTTTTATCATCCTACATCTCACCTAAGCAATTCATATTCCTATATGGTCATCAGATTCATGATGCGATTTCATTGGCTCAGGAATATCTCCAAATTATGCAAACAAATAAGAAAGAAGCCATCATTATGAAACTAGATCTACATAAGGCATATGATTGTGTTGACTGGACATATCTACACTTGATCCTCTTTAAAATTTGGTTCTCTATTGAAAATATTTCTTGGATTATGGCATGTGTCTCTTCAGCTAATTTCACAATATTGATTGATAACTATCCATTGGGCTTTCCTCAATGACCATGGGTCTTCGTCAGGGATGTTCTTTGTCTCCATTATTATTCATATTGGTTATGGATGGTCTTAGTCTGAATATCAATGAGGTGTGCTCACAAGGAGCATTTCATGGGTTTGAGGTATCTCATTCCAGCTCGGTGACACACCTTTTTTTTATGATGCTTTATCATTTGGACAGGTTTCTTGGGAATAGTGGCAAGTTTTTTATCATATATTGAGTAGGGTTTGATAATGAATGGAAGAAAATCGATCTTGTTTCATTCCTCTATAAACCTAGAAGTTATTCTTCACATTTCCAGTTTGTTTAAGGTTGAGATGTCTCACATTGAAGGAGGTTTGTCTTATCTAGGCTTTAGATTGAAGCCTAACAACTACAGGGTTGCGAGATAGAGATGGATCGTGGATAAGTTGCAAAAGTTCCATTATCTCTAGACTCATCATTGGCTCTCCCTAGGAGGCCACTATGTTCTGCATCAATCTGTATTACAACAATTGTTAGTATATTGGATGCATCTCTTTTGGATTCCTTCTTTAATCATTAACAAAAGCAAAGCCATCATGGCTCACTTTCTTTGGTCTAGGAATCAAGGGATAAAAAAAATTCACCTGGTTAATTTTGAGTCAATTGCTATGGGGAAAATGTTAGAGGATGGGGCATCCTTGATCTGAAGAAATTTGGTTGGGTTTTATTGACAATATCATTGTAGCAGGGTTATTTGGAAGGATATAATTGCAGAGAATTATCTACAAGGATGCAGTTTTTTTAGATTCGTACAAAATGGGTATGATTGGGGTTAAAAAGTTCCCCTACATTTGGATGAGTTTTTCAAAGGTCAGTAAATGGATGCTTGAGAATATTCCCTAGTATTTTAGGAGGGCTGATAAAATTATGTTCGGAAGGGAGTCTATTTTGGGAGTTGATTCTCTACATCAATCCAATATTGATCTGATTAATGCTCTACATTCAAGAGGCATTTTATTTCTGTATCAAGCCATTTCACGGTGGCATTCATATATTCCATACTCAACATGGAAGAGAGTGGAGGGCCTCAATTTATCAAATGGTCTTGCGACATCTTAACACGGTCTCATCCGGAAGATACACTTGGTGGATATCATGAAGAAGGATATGGACAATTCATGAATGTGGGGTGGCGCTATGACAAAGGGATCGGTGGTGGTTTCAGAAATTCATCAATTTATTTCGAATCATGTCACTCCCATTGTTAACAGATGTTGGTTCAGGACTGTTTGGAGGTGCCAGTTCCATTTAAAGATGATCCTCTTCTGCTGGTTGGCTTGGAAAAATAAGATCCTAACATGGGATAACCTCTCCAAACAAGGTTTTCGTTAGCTTGGGTGGTGTGTTTTTTATCATTTGGATCGGGAAAGTGTGACACATATGTTTATCCAATTCCCCTTCTTGGTGGAAGTCTGTGGGAGTATATTGAAACAAGTCTAGATTTCTCAGGTCGATTCCTTCGGTTTATTGGAGCATTATTTTAGGTGGTGGTTTAATAGAAGATGGAGGTATAAAATGCTTCCTCTATACAGAATATGAGAGATTTGGTGTGCTAGAAATCTGACTATATTTGAAGATAGACCTCTCTATATCTCCAATATTTGTACTAAAATTTTGACCTGGTTGTCGGTGGGGATGACTCTGATTTAGGATGATTATTCTCCTAGTAAGTGCTTCATGCCTCTTCAAGTGGTCTTTCCAGGATATTTTTTTATGGCTCGACACAGGGTGGTAGGAGTGGATGTGGGGCATGGTTACATATTAAAACTCGTATCCATTTCCCCCTTTACTGGAATGGAGGTTTGGGTTCAAATTCAAAGGAATAATTAATGGCACTGTGGGGGTTACTGATCATTGCTAATCGTATTTAGTTATTGAAGTTTTCTGTGTATGGGGACTCAAGATCCACAATTGAAGTAGTGTCAGGGAAATAATCCTTATCGATGCCTTCTCTGGGTGGATGGATGGACCACACTAAGTCTCTTATTGGCTTATTTGATAATATTTCTCTAACACGTCTACAAGGAGCGTAACATGGTGTAAAATGGGCTCTCTAAATAAGGACTAGTTATTGTTGTAGGTTTAATGCATTTCAGATTTATGGTAGATGGAAAGGAGATGGAGGAGGGTATCCTTGAGATGCCTTAATTTTTGATGGGAAATTTTGTTTGTTGCAACATGATGCTCTCTTTTAATTTCCTCCTATTCAAATGCCCAAATTTTGTTTATGGTAGAACATGGAGACTGTTATGAGTTATTTTAAGATATATCTAGGTGACCTTATGCTTCCTTAGCAATTGGGTAGTAGTATTGGACTTATTATTTTGATAATATTTTTTCTTTAGACAATTATTCAATTATATATGTACTAGATCAACTTATTATTTAATATAAAGCACCAATAGTTTTTTCCTTCTGAAAAGAAAAAGGTATTGATTTCATTCTTGGATGAAAAAAATGTTTGTAGAATTGAAATGTGATATTTGAATTTTAGAAAATTCCTTTTGAGCATTGGCACAGAGGGGAATAGGTGGATCCAAGTGGGCTCCTCTAGAAATTAAAAAATGTCAAGTTTGTTAGATGGATTTTAAGTCTGCACAAAATCTTTTTAGGGGTTATGGGTATGATGATAATTTAAAATCATAGAAATGAATACAAGGTGGTGGGAGTGGAGGGAAACTTGTAGTGATGTTGAAAACAAGGAAACATTCAAGAATATTGCATGCTTCAAATCAACATTGGTATTGCAACACACTGGCAGAGATATTCTTGCAACAACTCTTATCCATGTGATCATTGATAATCACATATTTTTAATATATCTTTGAGGTCATGCCAGTGATTTTATATCTTTTAGCATAGGAACTTAGATATCTTATCTTTCAGTTATTTTTAAACACAAATTCCAAGTGAAATGTATGCGTGATTGGGAAATTAGATCAAAGCTAGATTGAAAAACTCACTGTGCTTGAGATTAATATTTCGAGGATTAAGAATGGGCATATTCCTTTAAGACATCACCATACTAGATTCAATAGTTACAATGCTTTGAATCAACAACAAAACTACTTCACATATGGATATTCAACATGAATATCCCTCGTGACTTATCATCCTTCACATCTCTTCATGTCTTCTTTATCAAAACTTTAGAATTTAGTTACTACGGATAAATCCCATAGGTTCATTCAGGCCCTAAGAACTATAGATCTTTGATATTATTTCCATTTCTTCACTATGGTTCTAATACCATGATAAATTTAGTAGAAGTGTCTTCATACACATAATTTTATTGATCGGAGAAAGACAAAACTGCACAGTAGGTGAGAGGAATAGCAATTATATATAAGCTCTCTAGCTTCATCTCAACATCCTATGTGTCCTTGAATAACAACTCAAGGAAGATAACTGTGACAAGGACGTGAAAATGCATATCTATCTTCTAGGGTATGCAACACTTATAGAATAAATTTGTTATTTTGGGAAAAGTACATATTTAGAAAAACTTTATTTTTCGAGGAAAACTACCTAACTAAATAAACTTTGGGATTACAAGCTTAACGGTGGAGACCCACAATTGTTCCATTCATCTATGCTAGTTCCGTTTCCTCTATGTTTTATGCATATATTTACTTCAATGTATTTTTCCCCACAATTCCTCCCTGCAATTCCTCTGACTTTGGAGCCATCTCCCCTAAGTTTTATCTCCTAAGTTTGAGCTTAATATGTCTAGATCTCAAAGAAATTTTCATTTAGGAGGAAAATATTATCCCAAGCTACTGAGGCCAATTTCTTTCATTTTTTCACTCCTTCCACAAGAAAATATGTTGAAGATTCTATATTTTTTTGAGAAGGGATTTAGGGTTAGCTAAATCATAGAAGAGGTAGAGAGGCATATCTTAAAGAACAAAATTTATAAGAGTACTTTGACCTACTATATTAAGAGGATGAAAGTTCCAGTTGGCCATTTTTTTCTCCATTTTGTTGAGAAGATCCTCCCATGAGGCATGATGAAGGGCATTCTCAACAAGTGGGGCATCTAGGTATTTGGACAAAAAGGGAGCTCCATTGATATCCTAGGATTTTGGAAATGTTTAGCTGAATAGAAACATAAGTATTGGAGAAGAATATTTGTGAATTACCATGATTTATACTTTGCTTGAGGCTACCATAACGTTCACCAATACCTAATCGAAGGCATGGGATTCTTGTACAACTGATACGCCCATGAGAAGAGTGTCATTTACAAATTATTGATGAGATGCAGTGAGTTCATCCCCATGAATTTGTTTATGGATACCACAACCTTAATAGCTTGGCTTAGTACTTCCACAATTAAGAAAAAGACGAAGGGGGATAATAGGACCCCTTGTTTGATTCCATGAGAAAGAGTAAAGGTGTAGGATGCCAACCCATTTATGAGGATCATGAAAAAAGGCCTTGCAAATGAGAGAGAGAATATACTTTATCCATTAGTCAAAGAACCCAAAGTTAAGAAAGATGTGGTAGATGTATTTCCATCTCAGTCTGTCAAAAGACTTAGACATGTCTAGCTTGATGAGCATGCCCACATTTTTCTGGAATCTTAGTAGAATTTGAATCATTTTATGGGCCAAAACGACGTTGTCAAGGATTTGTCTACTTTGAACATAAACAAGTTTCTAGTGAGAAAGGAGATTTGGGAGAAGTGTTTTAATTCTATTAGGCATAGTTTTGGTGATAATTTTTTAGGCTACATTATAGAGAGAGTTGGGATGAAATTTTCTTCTTTAGGTATAAGCATGAGGAAAGTGGTATTAAGGGTTGGAAGTACCGAGGAAAATATATGTGAATTATCAACCAAGTCCAAATGTCTTTCTTACTAACACGCTTGAAAGAAGTCTAAGATGAATTCATTTGGTTTGAGGGATTTTCCTTTGGGCATTTCCATCACTTCTTCTTCAAATTCTTGAAGTGTGATCTCTCTAACCAAGGCTTCATTATGCTCGTGGGTAATCAAAGTGGGAATGTACTATGTAAGTTTTTAAATAACCATTTTTGAATCCCTTTAGGGTTCAAACAAGTAGACATCACTAGTAATTTATTAATTATTTTTTTATGTTAGTGTGTGACTTTACATTTGTGCACTAACTATCTTTTATGGTTGAAACTTTGTTATGATGTCAATGTTAAATTATGGCACGATGAAATAATTTGGTGTTCCTCTCTCCTTCCTTTAGCCATCAAACCCTCAAATTTTTCTTCCATAGGAATTCCTCATGTTTGTTATACTCTTTCAACTATAATTAAATTCATATATCCTTATTACTCAGTTCCTTTGTTCTACCTTTGAGGATGATCTTCTACTAGGCATACTCCATTTCTTTAGTTAATTCCTTCTTGGATTCAATAATGTCTTTGAATTCCTCCTTATTCCATTCTTGTAGATAAGCTTTGAGATAGTTTGAATTTTACTAGAAGAAATACATTGTGGTGCCTATGTTCATTGGAGATGATTTCCACCATCTAGCCATATTCTACTAGAAAGATTGATGATTTATCCAATAAGCTTCTAACTTGAATGGAATTTTCTTTTAGGCTTCATGTCTAATCCAATTTCAGACTTATTGGCCACTAATTTGAGCCCATGCTTGGGAAAATTGAGGCTTTGAATCCCATTCATGTGATAATTAAATATTTGAAGATGAGAAATCGATCTAGTCTATAACCTACTTGATGAAAGCCCCTCTTTGTTTTTCTAGGTATGAGTACCATTAAAGATTTCCAAGTCAAGTAGATTTAGAGTTTCAATTATTTCTTTAAAGAATTCTAGGTCTACATCCAGCTATATTATACCTCCCATTTTTTCCTCCATGGATTTTATCATATTTAAATATCCTCCCAAAATCTAGTAACCATCCATTAGAATATAAGGGGAAACTTGAATTTTGTGAAGAAGGGATATATTTTCCCTAGGAAAATGGGGCCTATAAACACTAGAAATGAATCATGTTTCAGTTGATATAGTTAGATGAAACTTTGTTGTGAGAGTCTTTTGAGTGGAGAAGTTTGAAAGTAGAATCTCATACGGGTGCTAGAGTAAATTGATTCCTCTCATTTTCCCTTGTGCATTTATTGCCATTGAAATACAACTTTTCAAATAAGTGGCTACAATTTTGGAAAGCATATCACTTAATAAATTTGTTTCCTATAACATAACTATAGTAGTTATTATTTTATAATTTTACTTTTAAGAACCCTTGGTTTTCTTTTTTCATTCAGACATCTTATATTTCATGACAGTGTCTTCTTTGGATATTAGAAGGGGAAGGGTGGAACTTATCCATCATTAATGCAATTCTCCATGAGTTTACAAGTGTTTCTCCTAACTCTTGCAAAAGTTTCTTATTTCTTTTTCATCCTCTTTGCCCATTTTAGAACTTGCTTTTGGGGAGTTAGTTTTAAATCCTAAACAAATAAATCAGTGATGCTTACCTTGTATTTTTGCGTCCTACAACTCTCAATTTTTTTATGAAGGCTTTTGTTAGGAGTTGAATCTATTAATCTAGGATCGAGTGGGGCTCCTTTCCATCCCATGCTATTTCTAAGGATTGTATATCAAGCTCGCCCAAATCCATATCTTATCCTTCATATAAGTTCATTACATCTTTGAATTCCTGTTCCATTTTCATATCTTCTTAGTCCCCATTATTGATCTTTCTTTGCTTCATTCGCTAGGTTGTTACTTCTTGGGCATCTTGTGGTTGTTGAGTTTGCTCCTCAACATTTTTAATATCCTTGTCTAAGGTTTCCTACATATTCTTAGACAATATTTCATATTGATTGCGGAATTTTTCTTTATCTCAATTTCCATGAAAGGGGGGTCATACACCCACTATTTTCCTTCCTTCCCTTTTTTCAAAACCCCTAAGGTATTTCTCCATTTACGATTTGAGTGGGGAGGGTGTGGGGTGGGGGGAGAAGGAGCTTGATTAATAGGAAAATCCTTGAATGAATTCATGTGCTCATGATATCTGCAACAACATAAGGGAATATGCTCATAATTTATAGTTTGTAGCTAGTTAGTATCATGGTAGCTCACACTAATCAATGTGATCATTGTTGGAAGGTGCTTGAAGACATTGATGTAGACACATATGCAAGCATAATATCTACAACGACCATGCTTGGTTGCATCCAATATAATCACAAATGTGCCAAAGTGTTTCCATTCCTTCTGGAACATATTCACCCTAGAATTTTTAAGTGATAGAATATAAATGGGTCTAAACTAGAGTGGCCATGAAATATTCCATATTCTGGTTGAATCTTTCAGTCCAAAGAAAAGATAAAGCCTAGCTAAATTGATGAAGGGCCATTATAAAACACTTTCTGCATATATTCCACATTGTTTAAAATGGTTGTAAAATTCCCTTTCAATCCCAACTTGAGATCGACATGGCATTTTGGCTTCTAATATGTTGAAATCCACTAGATGAGGGATTTTTGTATTGGAAAAATATTCATGAATTTTCTAATGATCACATGATCTTTGCACATATTGGATATTTTCCACAGTTCTTATTGAGGTGATCTTATATTTGGGAATATATTCGTATGGTGGATTGCATGTACCTATATGGTGTTGCTAGGAGATTTCAAGATTTAGAGAAGTAAAATCCAATGATTCAGACATAGATTCATTGTTTGCATTTGTTCTTGAGTCATTCATTTTTTCCCCTCCATCCCCATTGAGGAAGATTGATGGGAATGCTAAATTTGTTGCTCTTAACAACATTTCAGAAGAAGGAAGTCATATCCCCTCCTCCAAGTGAAGTTATGAGAAGTAATAGTAAACCCTAAGGTTCCAAAAAATGCATGTGAGCTCCCTTGTTAAAAAAAAATATCATTAAAATAATATACCATAACTAATTGGGATTAGGGTGCATTAATAAAAATAACAAATTAACTCCTTTTCTATTAATAAAATAAGGTTATCCTTGATTTACTCATTTTTCAAAATTTTAATAATTAAAATGGTTTGAAAATACATCCAACTCAAGAAAAAATAAACTATGAACGAAATTTTCATGAATAAAATGCCTCTTTTATATATTTAATCAACTCTTAATTAAAATATTTAATACAATATATTTAATTCACTTTCAATTATTTGTTTGATCTTTTTATATAAATATAATAATGTTTTTAAGTTCAAAGTGTGGTTGAAATTGTAAAATTTATCATGAAACTATGCTTTATTTTATTTCTTTAATAATACGTCGATTAAGAAAGATAAATCATAAACAAATATAATTATGGTTTAAAAAAAATATCATTAGTATAAAATATTATGATTATATTTTATTTAGTTAAGTTATATGGAATTATTTTAAAAAGAAAATTAATGTAATAACTAAAAATTTATGGAAAAAGAGTTAAAGGTTGAGTCATATTTATAAGATATCATTCCACTGTGTGGCATCTTATTACATTTTGAACCATTGCAAAGAAGTATTGCAATAATAAAATCAATTTCTTGTGTTTTTTTATTGGTTTTAGAAAATATTTTGATACAATGCATATAACTAATCTTTAGAATAGGTTATACTGAGCTAGAAGTTCTTTTTGAGTTGAGGCTACCATGATAAGGTTGTAAGAAAGAATTATTTCCAAGTTTACGAACACTGAGAGATGATAGGAAGAAATTAATTGTAATATAAGAGTTAAGTAAGGTTGTCTCCTATCCTTTACTCTATTTGGCATATACATTAACAATTTCAATGATTGTTTTGAAGAAGTAGATTGTGTCAACCTGACTCTCGTTGGCATAGTCATTAGCCTCCTTCTTTAAGCTAATGATATTGTTCAAATGGTGAGGAGTTTGTATGATCTTGAAAAGCAACTAAAAAATCCAGGATTTTTTCTCTAATATAGGTATGACTATTGACATGACAATTAAATAAAAAAATGTTTGGTTATGATAATTTCATGTATGACTATATCATGGAGAAAGTGACTTCATACAAATATTTTGGAATTGATCTTCATAATAAGCTTAACTAGAACTATAGTCCTTAAGAGGCATCTTGATTGGTGATTGCCATGGTAATGAAGTGTTATGTACCAAGAGATTTGAGGTTCCCCAAATTACCCAGGTTTGTGGAAGAGGCATATGTAGTTACCTAGAGGTTATAGTGGTAGTAGTCGAAATCAACCCCATTTCAAATGAGTACGAAACCAACCTAGTTTCCAAATCCTCTAGTCATAAAAACAAAACAAAAAACTCAACTAGAACTATAGCATTAAGAAAAGGATAAATGGAGGAGGGGTAGTTTATTATGGGCGTGAAAGAAATTGTCAATCAATGGAATTTTGGTTATGGGATAAGAAAAAAATACTCTTTGAGGCCCTCATCACTGATATTATCTTATAATATTGTTGTGAAGTTTAGGGATGCAACATCTCTCGAGAATCATAAAGAAAGATAAATAAAATCGAGAATTGTTTTATAAGTTGTAATCTCAAAATCAGAGGATATATACCCTATCATATATTCTTGATAGAAATGAGCCTTTCCTACATTGAGAACATAATTATGACTGGATAACTAATGTCTACGAGCAAGTTAAACAACATCTATGATAATAGGCTTCTTAAAATTTCTTAAACTCTAGTAATAAATTCTTATAATTCAAGTAAGGTTCACATAAATATTCCAAGTCTTGGCTAAATCATTGAGGTATGAAGGAAGATGCCACTCTGCAAAATAATAATAATATTAGCATACTATTGCATCTAAATTTGAGGAGAAATTATGGTGTGATAAATATTGAGATGTTATAAGATAAAAGAAAATTAAGATACCATAAGGAGGTGATCAACCCTAATCTAGAATATCAAAGGTATATATTTATTTTTACTAATGTAAAGAAGAAAATCAACATTATTAAAAGGGCAAACTTTCACTTCCTCCATGGTGAAATATGGCATTGGAGATTTCCTAAATGCCATGAGTTGAAAGAATTTTTCATCTTTGTGACAATAAAAGGGTTGAAAATAAAAAAGATTTTCTCTTGGAATGTCTCATGTACGTCCATATTAAATCACAATTTCAAAATATTTGTTACAATATCAACCTTTTTAGCCTTTTCATGCATCAAAACAATAATGATTTAGGAATTTTTTGCTTTCAACTTTTTTAGAATGAAAATATAATTCTAACGAAACCCGAGTAATTTCCTTACCTTCTTAAGGTCAACAAATAAAATTTATTTGAATTTCATCATCATCATCATTAGATTGTCTTATTAAAGTTGCAAACTCCAGTAATTTCCTTATGTTTCCTTACCTTTGTTAAGGTCAATAAATTAAGTTTGTTCGACTTTCATCATCGTCAAATTGTCTTATTAAAATTGTTTACTCAAGTAATTTCCTTATCTTTTTAAAAATGTGATAAACTAAATTTAACCTCATTGTAAATTCATTATGATTATCATTATATTGTCTTGTTAAAATTGTAAACACAAACAAATTCCTTACCTCTCTTACAAGATTTGGTCCAAAAAATGTTCTTCATTATAATCATTGCCCTCATATCTTATTAAAATTGTAACAACATTTGCCTAACGGGGTTGGATCCAATGGTTAAAATTAAAGATTTTTTTGGTTCAATTCCTATGAGGACCTAACCTGGAGCTATGGGACAACTTGAGGTAGTAGTTGAACGTGTGGTTAAAACTAATGAGACTATATTAAATGGTTTTACAAGTTCTTATGTTCAAATTCCCCATTTCTCACCCATAGCCACGTGCTAGAGGGTGGAGGGTGGCGTGGTTCACCTAAGCGTTATTGCGCCGAGAGGTGCTCTACAACCCAATATGGGGGTAGATCTCATGTAAAAACGTAAACATGTAAATGAAAATGTAAACATAAACATGTAAACGTAATGTTTAATATTTAACATTTTTAATCTAATGTGGGCCCTATTTAAAAATCAATCTAATTATTATTATATATAAACATAATATAAATTTAAAATATAAAGAGGTTTATGCACACTCAAAAAAGAGGTATGGTAAATAAATAAAATATTTTTTTATATTACTCAGAGGTATGGTAAATAAATAAAAAAACCTCTTTATATTTATGAAAACTCAAAAAAGAAGTTTTATTTAGGTGAAGCCTATGGGCCTGATAATATGGGACAAATAATTATTAACACCATGGCCCAAATAACATATTTATAAAGAGGTATGGTAAATAAATAAAGATATATCAAATAGGATTAGAAATCAAAATCTAATTATATACCAAGCCTATGGGCGAAATACCATGGTAAATAAAAGAGAGCTGATAAACAAATAAAAATATAAATAAACTAAAGGTATGACAAATAAATAAAACCTATTTTTATATTTACTCTATCAACCTCTTTATACGTATTAACGCTCAAAAATGAGGTTTTATTTAGGTGAAGCCTATGGAGCAAATTATTATTAATACCATGACAAAAAAATATTACTAACCCTAATATTAATATTGAAAGTAAAATATTATTATTATTATTAAATCTAATATTCACTTTAATATATTATA
>APFE030427544.1:44351-54682 GCA_000404065.3 Pinus taeda
ATTAATATATCATGACATATATTAATTATAGATATATGTCGGAGGGAAGAAGAAAGACATAAAGAGTGAGAAGTGGAGAGAGAAGGAGAGAGGGAGGGATATAGTAACATAGTTGGAGAGAGAGAGAGAGAGAGTGATGGGGGAAGAGAGAGTTAGGTAGGAGAGAAAGGGAGAGAGAGGAAGAATGAGAGACAGGACTTGAGAGAGAGGAGGAGACTGATGGGGGAAGAGAGAGAGAGAGAGAGAGTGATGGGGGAAGAGAGAGGTAGGTAGGAGAGAAAGGGAGAGAGAGGAAGTACAAGAGAGCGGACTTGAGAGAGAGGAGAGAGAGGGAGAGAGAGGAAGTACAAGAGAGCGGACTTGAGAGAGAGGAGAGAGAGGGGGAGAGAGGAGGGGAGAGGGAGAGCTATTGATATGGAGTTTGAGGGGGAGAGAGGGAGAGAAGAAGAAATACATAGATAGTGAGAAGTGGAGAGAGAGAAGGAGTGACAAGGGAGAGATGGAGAGAGAATGTGTATCTTTTGGGGTGAGATAAAGAGAAAAAGAAGGAAAAATGGAGAGAATGGGGGAGAGAAGGAGAGAGGAGAGATGTAGGGATATAGTAACAGATTTTGTGAGAGAGAGAGAGAGAGAGAGAGAGAGAGAGAGGGAGAGAGAGGAAGGAATAGAGATAGGATGTGAGAGAGTGGAGAGAGGGAGGGAAAGAGAAATGGAGTTGGAGGGGCAAAGAGAGGGAAGTAAGAAGAAAGAAATAGAGATAGATAGGTGGAAAAAGAGAGAGGGAGTGATAAGGAATATGGAGAGAGAGAGGGAGAGAGGATAGCAAGAGGGAAGAGAGATAGAAGCGCCGGGGGGAGGGGGCGAGAGAGAAGAGGAAGAGAGAGAGAGAGGGAGAGGGAGAGGAGGAGGGAGGGATAGATAGATATATTGAAGAAAGAGAGTGTATGTTTTGGGGGTGATATAGAGAGACAAAGGGAGATAGAGATACAGGTGGAAAGTAAAGAAAGGGAAGAAAAGAGGGATGGGGAGATGGAGGGAGGGACAACGAGATTGATAAATATGGAGTGAGAGAGTGTGTGTGTTTTGGGGTTGAGATAGAGAGACAAAGAATGAGATGGAGGGATATATATATTATATATATATATTATATATATATATATATATATATATAGAGAGAGAGAGAGAGAGAGAGAGAGGGGGGGGACAGTGGGAAGAAGATTTCTTACACTAGATGCATTGATTTAAATGTAGATAGCGATTTCTAATCCTATTGATTGCTTGCACTAGATGCATTGATTTCAATATAGATGACTTCTAATCCTATTTGATTGCTTGCACTAAACGCATTGATTTTAGTGTAGATTGTGATTTCTAATCCTATTTGATTGCTTGCACTAAATGCATTGATTTTAGTGTAGATGGTGATTTCTAATCCTATTTTATTGCTTGTAATAGATGCATTGATTTTAGTGTAAATGTTGGTTTATAATCCTATTTTCTTACTTGCACTAGATGCATTGATTTTAGTGTAGATGTTAGTTTATAATCCTATTTGCTTACTTGCACTAGATGCATTGATTTGAGCATAAATTTTGATTTCTAATCCTATTTGATTGCTTGCATTAGATGCATTGATTTCAGTGGAAATGTTGTTTTCTAATCTTATTTGATTGCTTGCATTATATGCATTGATTTTAGTGTAGATGTTGATTTCTGATTTGATGTAATTAGATGTATGATGATACATTAATTTTAAAGTGATTTGATTAACATTGTGCATTGATTTCAGTATAAGCACAAAAAATTATTGACAATGTACATCGATTTTTGTGTTATAGCAATTCAACCTACTAATATTGGAGAGAAAGAGAGACAATGTATGATGTTTCACTACAATAGGTTGAGCTAAAGATTTAAATAGTTTACGATTTAACCTGTCTTTTTCATATAATTGATATGAAAAGGTGACAAAAGTAAAAAGGACGACAATAAGAATAGTAGAAGAAAATAGTTTGAGAATAATCAAAATGAAGACTATTTGTAATTGACTATATTCTTATTATTCACATTTTCTATCATTCAACACTATTACATTGTCACTTTGCATTCAAAATTTTTATTTCATCATTTTTCATCATTAAAGTTACTAACAATATTTATCATCTCAACAAACTCAGGTGACTAAGCAAATTTAAATTTAAATTGACTAGATTAATTTACGACATATTTAGCATATTTAAAATGATTATATTAATGTTAGATGAATTTACATGTTATTGATAAAATTAATCATATGTTTGTTATATTTTCTTTGGCCGCAAATGACTAAAACCAACCTAGATCCATCTTAAGTTTTGACCTATCAAGCACTGAGAGGGATCAAATCTCTCGAGTTGCAAACATTTACTCAAGTTTTGTACTCAAAGAGAAGTTTATACCTTGACATATTTGATCCCTCTCGACACTTGATCGATCTGGCATTAAGATGGATCTAAGTTGGTAATGGTAACAACCAAAAAGATTTTAGTGATAGTAGTTGAAATCGACCCCATATTATAAGACTATAAAACTATCCCAATTACCAATTCCTCTAAACATTTAAAAAATAACAATATTTTAATTATCATATTTTATGAAATTAAATTTTTTTTATCATTTTTTAAATAATTCTTTTTTCTTCACAAATAAATATAAATATATATATATATATATATATATAACTCTTCTAATAATCTCCGAAATTATCGCCACAATATTATTTTATTTCTAAACATTTAAAAAAATAACAATATTTTACTTTATTTTATTTTATCATCTTTTAAATTTTTTTTTCTTCCTAGTATTATATATATATAATTTCTAATAATCTCCTAAAATGTCGCCACATATATTTTATTTATTTTTGTTGAAATCGTAATTTTTCATCATCGTGATGTCATTACATATTATTAGTGGTATATTACTTTTTTGAAAGTTTCCTCCATATTATTTTATTTATTTTTCTTGAAATTGTAATATTTTTTCATCCTCATATGCCCTCACATATTATTTTTTTATTCAAGGTATAGTTTTATATTATTTTTTTGAAATTATAGTTCACCTTTTTCGTGAAAGTACTTAAGCACTCAATTACTTTTTATATTGGTGGCCCTACTCCATGAACTAAATTCAATTAAAACATTGTGTATAGAGTTTATATTTGACTTATGCAGATGATGTAGAATGCCATCATCCTCCATTTGTGTTCTGACTTATGCACATGATGTAGAATGTCATCATCCTCCATTTACATTTCTAAGATATAGGGAATCAACTTGTGGGGCTATTCAAGCTTGTACTCCCTACTATGGAGAATAATTTACACATGTTGTGGTGCATTATTGGTTCACACAAAGACTTTAAATCATGATAAGAGCTAACCAGCGTGCCATAGGGCATTAAATGATTGGTTAGTTGTATGCCTTTTAACTTTATAACACACCTCATTATTTTTCATTTATCTTGTTATGCGCACGAGTATGTTATAAAGTTAAAGGGCATACAGCTAACCAATCATTTAATGCCCTATAACAAACTAACCAGTCATTTAATGCCCTATACTGATTAGCTCTTGCCCTAAACTATAAGCAATATGTTTAAAACTTTTGAAATAATAATTAAAACCTTTACGATGGACTAAATTCAAACGGGGAGGTGAGACGGTAATCACCAATAAAAAGGAGACGGGGTTCATGAATGCCACGTGGTATTATTAAATTCCACGTGAATTAGCCATCTTAAACCATAATTGAATTGAAAAGCATGCAAATCTCTTAAACGATTATTAAAGTAAACACTTTGTAATCATATAATTTTATGATTGTAAGGCGAACGTTAACGAGATAATGGACAGTGGGAAATTGGAGGTTGAATGTATTGTATTTCTACTTTAATATTTCTTTTCGTGAAAGCAAAGTGTTGAAAAGTGGTGTGTATCCTTGCTTTTTAAAGTTTCCGGTTCAAGGAAAAACCCTTTTTCTTTTGTATTAAAAAAAATATTAAAAAAATCGCAAAGAAGAAAACTTTACATAAAGCGAAAAAGTTGCGGTGAATTAAAATACAATATTTGTAAAACACAATGTCAAGTTTGTCCGAAAAGTTTAAACGAGAGTTTCAGTTTCATTTTCATTATTTCTTTTACATCATTTTCGAAGAATCTAAAACGTTTGTAAACTTTAAAACAAAAAGGGGGAAAGAAAGAGATTTTATAAAATTATCAAGTTTCTTTCCAAAAGGTGTTTAAGTTAGACTAAGCTTTACACTATTTTTGTCATATGTATTTTATTTAATTTTAATAATTATGAATTTTAATTTCAGAGATTTAAGAGTGTGTAATTTAATGTGTAAAGGGATTTTAAACTTGTATTAATCATTAGTTAGTTTAAATAGGGTTTAGTTTTTTCTTTCATAAGAGGAGTCCAAGTTTGATTAAGATTTATACATTTTTGTTTGTAACATCTCACTAGTTCTTCCACCAAATAAATAAGCTAAACCCAAACTAAATTCAACTTAATTGGAAAAAAAAATATTAAATTTTTATCAAATTTTACATTAATAAAATTGAATAAACATGAATCCGCTGAATCATTTATTTGCTTTGTATTAAGCTCAAAAAGATTCTTTAACCATCTTGTCAATTGTGTCAGGGTAAAGTGATGGCAATTTCTAAGTAGCACAGAGATTTTCTTCTCTCTAGTGGAGAAAATTCTATGATAAGTTGGACAACAGAAAAGTGTGTAAGTTCATGCCTTACATCGGTTACGCCTTTTTTTCCAAAACCTCAATTTCATATTAATTTATTTAATTTGGTTGGACTTCTCTAATGACTTTTGCTCGTGTCTTTTCCTTGTGATTATAACAAGTGCTACATAGTAGCTAGTTCCTGCCACTTAGTTTAAATATAGTTAAATTAAAGTAAAAAACAATACATTGAGTGTTATATTATACTAATTACTAAATGTCAATTGTTTTTATCTTTATTAGTTTTTTTGGACAATTGGTGGTGTCTAGATGTCTAGTGGCTATGTTAGTGTTGGCATTGATGTCAACTAGGGTCAACATGATGATTGATGTCAACCAGGGCTAGTATGATGATTGGGCGTCCAGAAGGAATCCCATGGTAGGTGCAAGTTTCATGTAGAAAATCATCATACTAGCAGGCTTACTGGAGAAGCCATAAAATAATGACTATGGTGGTTGGGAGTTCAACATTCCAAGCACAAGAAGAAGGGCCAGGGAGCAATGAGCAATGAGTGGAAAAGCGTTTGCAGTTATCTTAGAGGTAGCAGATGGGCTCAAGCCTACAATGGACCCTCTCCATTGGAAAGTGCTTTGGAAGAGTTTTCCAACGGTCTATGGAAGTCCAAAAATGGACTCCTGGCTCAAAAGATATGGTCTGCCAAAGTTTAGGGACTTGAAGTCCTAAGAAGGATGAAATAACGAAGGTCAGAGCCCATTGGGACCAGATATCAAAACCTCGGAGACAAGGATATTGTAGCCTCAAAGACAAGGATATCTAAACCTTAGAGATCGAAGAAAATTGGGGCAAGCGACACATCGGAGGTCGAAGCCTTGGGATATTGGAAGGACGAAGCCATCGAGACCTCGAAACATAGGGCCATCGAGGGTCACAACCTTGTAAGGTCTTAAGATTTGCATTTCTTTGGAAGCGCTGAGGTTTGTGAAAAACAGGAAAATTGAACTTGATCGAGACCCTTTCTCTCTCCTCCCAAAGGACACGTGGTGACATGTCAATGGGCCAGAGAAAGTGAAATGGATAGTGATGGCAGCATATCAAAGGAAGAAATATAGAAGGATAAGAACATCATAACCATTGTGAAAATGATGCTATAGAAGTTTTGATAAAGGGGGCTCTGATATTTCCAAGCACATGTTCATATGGAGCTTAAGGGGACCAAGGGTTGAACAAGGGAATCAAGGATATTAGACTGAGTAATATCATAACTTTTGTTTGTTGAAGTTATGATATAGATGGGCTTCAATACAGTATTAAACCAACAGTCACAGGTCTCGGTCCTATGAGGAAGAAAATGCCAAAGGAGCCAAGGGCCAAGGGGGCCAAGGATACCGGAAAGTATAATATCGTTACATTTTTCTAGTGTAAGTTACGATAAGTTGTGTTTCGATGAGGCAGTACAGAGAGTTAAATGGATGTATTAGTCCGCAATTGAAGAATTGAATGCAAGAGCGATGGAGTTGGTTGTTGGAGTTAACTAGACCTGCAAAAGACTCTAAGACATGGCAAAGAGGACAACATTTAACAGAGACAAATTTGAGGGAATGAAGGAAGTAATCGACTGCTTCTCGTACAAGTTTGGTTGTGTTAAATGAGGATCAAAGTTGTCATCCTTGAGGACTATCAAGCTTTATGGAAAAATAAACAAGAATGGGACTCTCGGAGGAGTATGCAGGGCACTCGAGAATTAAATTCTCAGCATGTAGATCTATGCAGTCAGTCAATAAATAACTTCAAGGCCATCTTTGTGTTTAATGCTATGATAGGGTTCAACCGGAAAATGCAACAAGAGCAGGAGGAGCCATGCCGAAGTACACATGGGCAGTATGGGTATAGGCAGTAGAGACAGCTTTGCGCAGTGTGCATCTATGGATCAAAACTACCAATTTTAATTGAGAACGTGGCGATGTAGAGCATATGGTTGAAGTGTTGAGGAGTGAATATTGTGTGAGCAGAGAGAGTTATAAGCACCGAGTGTAGAAAGAGTGTTGGTGAGTAGAGAGAGAGGTATAAGCATCGAGTGCAGACAAAGTGTTTTTGAAGTGTGAGCAGTGGAAGTGCTGCGAGAAGAACAATGAGGTAAGAGCTAAAGAGCAAGCAGCACAGTGATTGATGTAAAAAGAACAATGTGAGCTGAACTGAAGCGGGTGCAGCAGAAAGCATGTGTGAGAGAGGACAGAGTGCTAAGGATATGATCTTGTAACCAGCAAGCAAAGAGAAGATTCATAAGGCCAAAGGAGTCAGTGGAACAATAATGGACTAAGAGTAGAATTTGTTTCTACAACCAACCATCTTGGTATTTTACTTGTAATGTATATGTCTTTGTTTTCAATTTGAAAATTGTATGAAATAATGGAATAGTGGCAAGAGCAAGTTGGTGCATCTTAGCAAGTTGGTGCTTGCTATCCTAAGGGGGTCAGTGCCTCCTATGAGTGGTTTCTCACAAATAAACAAATTTAATTAAGTAGGTGCTTAATTTACATCATAAACAAACAACAATTTGGTGGTTTTTTTCCGTCTCAATTTCCTCGTGAAAATACGGTGTCAAATGTGTGTGTTGCTCATGTGTTTGGTTGTGTGAACATGAATGTTTAACCTTGTTTACCACCTCTTTTATGAATGAATACTCTCAACAATTAATAGTATATAAACATAGGATATTAAGCATATTAGAAAAAAAATTAAAGAATCTCACTGTTACCGATTCACCCCCCCTCTTACTAATTCCTTATTCCAATAATTGGTATTAGAGCCTAGGTTCCTTCAAGAATAGTCTAACCATTGGAAGGTAGATTTATAAGGATTTATGTCTAGGAAAGAGAATCAAGAGGCTTACTCAAGCAGAATACCAATCTTTGATGGAAAAAACTATGCCTTTTGGAAAGTAAGAACGGAAGCATACCTTATGTCCCTAGGTATATATGTTTGGACTTAAGTACTAGTAGACTACAATGTCCCTAATATTCCTCCCACTAATGCAGATGGTAAAAATCTATATGGAAATAATGCTAAAGCCAAGAATGGAATTCTCTTTGGTCTTCGTCAATTAGAACTTATGAAATTTATGCACTATAAGTCTGCTAAGGAAGTATGGGTAATTCTTAATCAGAGTCATGAGGGAGATAAAAAAGTCCAACATGCGAAACTTCAAACTTCAAAATGAGGTTTGAGAGCTTGAGAATTAGTGAAGATGAAAGCATAGCAGACTACTTCCTCTGATTTGATGAAGTAACTAATATGATTAGGAGACTTGGTGAAGAGTTCAAGGAAGAGATGATTGTTTAGAAAATATTAAGATCTTTTCCCAAGAGATTTAATGTCAAAATCTTAGCTATTGAAGAAATGGGCAATTTAAAGGATCTCAAGATGGACCAGTTGCATGGTACTCTCACAGCCTATGAGATGAGAGTAGGAAGAGAAAAGTATAAACATAAGGAAGCAACATTCAAAGTATCCAAAAAGGCCAAGGAGCACAAAGATCATCAAGACTGCTCCAGCTGTGAATCAGATAAGGAGTTGGCTCAACTAGCCAAGAAACTAAAGTGTGGCTTAGGAAAATATAATGGGAAGTTGCCCTTTAAATATTTTGACTGCGAAGAGTTGGACATTTTTCATCCAAATTTCCTTACAAAGAAAAGTCAGAAAACGAAGTTGATCATAAATTTCGAAACAAGTCTTGAAAACATGAGAGGAAGAAGCTCTACAAGAAAAAGGGGTTCTACTCCAAACAAGATAGTTCAGCACTAGAGTCAGAGAGTAAAAACTCGTCGGAGAATGACTCAAATAAGTATCTCCTTATGGGTTTTGAAACAAACTCCAATAAACATGGTATTATGGACTTTGAAGAGGAAGGAGAAGAAATAGTAGTGGACCTTGAAGGGGAACTCATCAGTTCCCTTTATGATCTAAAGAAAGAGAGGAAGAAGAATAAGTAGTTGAAGGAACAACTACAACGTTCTAAACAAGGTATGTATAACTCTGATAATGAGGAGTTTTCTTATCAAAAAGAAAAACTTGAGGAAGCTATTAAGATCAAATATAGTGTAGTCCTTCTACTAGAAGATAAATAAGGAATATGTGATAAACTAGAAGAAGAGAACAATCAATTAAAACAGGAGTTGCTGAAGTTAAGGATGGAAGCGATCTCAAAGACATGCAAAGATGATATTTTGTCCTTGAAAGTTAAATTAGAAGAAACCAGAAAAAAGGAAGAGATACTTCAATACTTAATGCAAGAATGGGAAGAGAATTGTCAGAGTCTTGAAGCAGAGGTTGTCTCTCTAAGAATGAATCTTGAGATAATAAGGACCAAGAAGAATGAAAGATTTTCTGAAGGGATAAGGAAACTAGATCAGATTCTAAATAGCCAAAGGCCCTCAGGAATCAAAATAGGTATGGGATACTTAAAGACACAAGAATCATCTATGGAGAAGATCAATTTCAGGTCCGCAGGATTCGAAGAACCACGAATATCTGTGAAGAAGCTTCAAGGAAGAACCAATGAAGACAAAAGAGATGCAGGTCGAACAGGAGACCATCAATGGAGAATGAATCAATCAGCCAGATAACCAAAGTACCTTCATGCACAATCTCATAAGACTTCCAAGAATAAGCATGCCTATTTATTTTATGGTGATTGTTATAAGTGTCATATCTTTGGACATAACGTTGTTGATTGTAGAAGGATCAAATTTGAAAGAGATGGAAACCCTAGATATAATAAATATCGGAATTTTGGATCTCAAAACGCTTCCCTCAAAGATAGAAACATCTTCTTTCCCTTGCTAAGAGAAGTAGAATGCTTCAAATGCAATAATTTTGGGCACAAAGCAAGCGAGTGCAGAAGTAGGTTTGAATATCTGTCCAAATCTCATAATATTATATAGTTAGCTATCCAAAAGGACAAGGGGAGCTTGAAACGAAATACTAAAAGGAGCTTGTAGTGTGGACCCACTTTATCATCTCATAATTAAGAAAACAAATGCTATGTGGATAATGGTTGTTCGAAAGATATGACTGGGGATAAAAGAAAATTTCTATCGCTGAAGGAAAAGGAGAGAGGAAACAATGTCACCTTTGGAAACAATGATTTAGCAAGAATCAAGGGCAAAGGCATAGTCAGTCTTGATAAAAAACAGAAGCATAAAATGGTTGTATGTGGAACGTCTCAAGCACAATCTACTTAGTGTTAGCCAAATGTGTGATAATGGCTACAATGTGAACTTTTTATCTAAATACTGTGAGATCCACAACATGAAGAATGGAAATCTGGTGGGAAAAACAATTAGAACCCACAATAATGTATATGTGTTTGATTATTCCAGGGTTAACTACTATTTAAGAAAAACAAATGAAGCACGTTTGTGGCACATTCCAACAATTTTACATCATTATCCATTCCAACAATTTTACAGGGTTTATCATCACCCAAATGAGCTTGTCCAAAATCTCCTTGAACATAGTCATGAAAGTATTTCTTATTAGGTGTGGCATGGAATGAGGCCCCTGAATCTACCACCCAAGAATCAGTAATATT
>APFE030427548.1:9580-20555 GCA_000404065.3 Pinus taeda
CACCCTTGAAATAATATTTACTCTCATTTATTAAATATTTTGTATTTCCACTTTTCAACTTGAGTGACAAAGAAATAAAAAATCTAGTTAACAATGAGTAAAATCCATAAAAATTGTTGCCTAGAGTCATAGTTATTTGATCTATTATAGATGATGAAACTATTTGTGAAATTAAAGATTTCAATATGTGACATAGTAATCAAGATCATTTATAGGAATTCCTACCTATAACTATTCATGTGATGCATAACTTTGGTTCCATTACAAGATATATTAAATAATCAGTCCATGTTCATTTTAGCAATGATATAAACAATAAGATGGGATCCTAGTTTCTTCTTTACAAAGTCTCATTTTGTATAGTCTAAGAAAAGGTGTTTTATTTGACCTTTGGTATTATTTAAGTTTATATTGAAACTTCTCTCTTATACATATTTATTTTCTTCTTGTCAAGCATGTGGTAGTCCTTTGCCCACATATCACCATTATAAAATGACATATCAACATCCACGATAGCTTACCTAGTCAATTAATTTGGTTATTATATCCACTATCGACCACTTGGGAAATATCACATTAGTTTAAAACTTGCTTACTCGGTCCTCACATAACCAAACAATGGGTCATCAATTAACACAGTTACCTTTCCATCATCTACCTTATCCATCTGCCACATCACTAAGCCCTTATCGCCCAGGACACTTAATGCTTTATACATACTTACTGTCTCGATACTTGACACCTTACATATAGACGAGTTTTTAGATTGAAGCCCTAATGTCTCAATACTCGATATATTGAAAGGCCAGTGGTCGGGCTATCAATTGATCCAGCCCTCGAAAGAGGCTAATGAGTGTCATTGATACTAATTAGCTGATATATTAACATCGAAAAGCCCAACATCCACATCAACGCTATATGGTTACCACCTAGACATCACCTCGGTGCGTAGTCAACCTTCCATTGCCATGTCAACATGCCACATAACTTGCCACATTGGTATGCCATGTCATCTAGACCCACATTTGTGCCACATCATAATGAGATGTTAGCATGTCAAATCAACCGCCACACAATTGACATGTCGTATCCTCAGATCCACGTCCACTCATCAGATCATTACTCTGTCGATAACAAGGCTTCATGTTGGTTACTAGTGTCATACTTACTAATGTCCACTACCCAATATTGTGACATTTTGATAGGTTGATGTACCAACAACTAATACATTGCATTAGTGTTGGTTGCCCTCGAGGTGTCCTTAATGAGTTAGCCCAACATTTGACCTCTCGATGGACTATAGTCCCCAACCATCAAGTCAGAGTCCCTGAACCCTCTATCTCCATGAGCTAATGGATAATGTAGGGTGATATGCTAATATCGAGGACATGTTTGACATGGCATCTAGGTTAGTTGGGGATTTTTGCACAATTAGGTGATGGGGAGCACTATTTTCCATCATTATAAACCATAAGTATATAGATGGTGTATGGTTTTTAATGTGATGATAATTTTACCCCACAAGGATGGCTTTGTTTGGGTCCTTGGACATCATCTAAGGAGAAACACCATTATCATCCTAGGGCCTAGTATGAGTGGTTTTTAAGGCTTAGTAATAATACAGACTATGCACATGGTACAAAACCACCTCCCAATGCCTCTAAGGTGAATCGTTGGCCTAGTGGTGCTCATGGAGACCATCTAAGGGATGGTTCTTAGGCCCTTGAACATTTTTCAAGGATGAAAACTAGTCCCTGAGGGCCCAAAAGAGGTGTAAGATAATGTTCATGGTCGATGTATAAGCTCCCAAGCCACTTCAATACAACACCTAGAAAGAAAATATTTTCACCATGTGTGTTGTATGAACAATGTTTATTTCCCTTTAATGGTTAATTCCACTTGAAAATTGTTTGAAAATTTTCATGTTATATGTTGATGCCTATTGGTACACTTTTTATCTTTCAATCTCTATTCTTCTAGCAATATATACTTGTCTCATATACAACCTCAAGCAATACACTTGGTAACACCCTTGAAATAATATTTACTCATTTATTAAATATTTTGCATTTCCACTTTTCAACTTCAGTCACAAATAAATAATAAATATAGTTAACAATGAGTAAAATCCATCAAAAGTGTTGCCATAACAACAAATGGTTGTACAAGATTCTCCACCTCCTCCTAGGGGTAATGCAGGGAAATGTAACAATGCATAGGTCCTCACGTTAATTCTCAAATTTATTTTACCACGAGAGAAAATCATATGACCCTCCTGAGTCAAGTTCTACTTCTAAGGACTTGACCACCCCTTTCGCTTCCACTAGATCTCTCACATCAAATAAGCCTATGGAACTGCTTCATCACCCACCTAACAGTGTAGTCCAAAAGTTAACAAACAATCCCGATGTGTGGGATTCCCAAAATTATATTATTATTGAAGAGTTATTTGAAGCATCATGTGTCATGTCTTCCTTAGAGGATTTTCAGTCCTACCTCATGTAGTGCAAATCCTTATTGACTACTATTGGAGGGGTAGATCCCTTGGAATATCACTAGGATCATTTTACCACATGGGTTGTCACTCTGCCTATTGAACATGACTCCCTAATGATGAATTTCCTTCGGAAAAATTCATCATGGAGGTCATGGATTCACCTATTGAAAATCCCACGGAGATTATGCATCTTGATACCTCTAGTGTCCCGAAATGGGAAAAAGTAGAGATTGGTAAACTAAATCTTGAATTAACCTAGGGGGAATTTTCTCAGCCATCCTTGGAAGTGTCACCCTTGGACCAAGTAATGCTTTTGGTTTCTAATGTTGAATTTTCTAGTGAATTTTCCAACACACATCCATCATTCATTGTGTTTCTTGTCACCCCTTTATATCTCCATAGTCCTTGTCATGGAGCCACAGTAGCTCACAAGACCACTCACTTTTTATGTCCTCTAGTTATTCCTAATAACACTATGATTCTACGTTTTCCTTGTTATCATCAATCTTTAGGAGTCTCATAGTTAAAATTTGTATGGCATGGCCCCATCAAGGCACACCATATGGTACCTCGACTCCTCCATGAGTTCATGTACGGGAATCCTTTTCTTGTGTCCAAAATAGGCACACATTGACATGATTGTACCTTGTACATAGAAGTGTGTGTGATGTTTTTTATCCTTTTGGTTTGATGTGTGATGCGAGAACTTTTCTACTATATAGTTTTTGAGAACAAATACCAAACAATTCTAGGGAATGAAATATTCTAGAAAAAATATATGGATGTTAGTTAGAAATGACTAATCTAATGCTTTGAACACCAAACAATAACTAAGTATGGATGTTGGTTAGAGAAGACTAATTTGATGCTCTCAAAACCAAACAATACACTAAGAACGAATGGAGGAGGCATATTCCTAGCGTTGAACCAATGTTCGTGTTCCAACAAGCTCAAAATGAAGGGCCCCATATATGCAAAAGGGTAAAAAGCATAATGATGACTAAAAATAAATATAAGAAAGGAAATTGGTTGATAACACTTCATATTATTTTCTTATGCCATACATAATACACTAGCATTATATTTAAATTTTAAATTAATATTAAGTATAAAATTTATTAAATTGCATAATCATTGATAAATTCAAAATTTGTCTTCTCAATTAATATATGTGATGAGTCTCCCATAAGGTTTTTCTAACCACTCCTAGGCACATAAAGGCTATATTAAACCTAATTTTGTTCACTTAATAATACTTTCCTAGCTTAATTAGTTCTTAGGAGAGTCCAAAATATTTTTCATACTTTATGTGCCTAACGGGACTATTGTGTAATGTTTGAATGGATTCTACACAAATTTCAAGGAGAATCATCTAGAGATATTTCTGGGGCCTACTACCTTCTACAAAATAAACCCAACACGACTTCCTAAGGACAGTAAATCCTCCTTACTATTGCTACGTGGTGATCCAAGAAGCAAGATCTAGGTTTTTATTGATTTTTGGAGGGAAAGCAGTCCTCCACTCAAGGAGTTTTCCTCCTATCCACTTGTACAAACAATAGGCTTGAGTAGCAAAATAGGATAGAAGAAAATCATAGGAAAGCATGTGAATAATGCGAGAGGTTTAGATTCTAAGCATTTTTTGTAACTTTGACATGTAAAAACAACATTTTTGCTAATCAAAGTGATATTTGATTTCAGCTCTTAGTTTAGCTTTCCTCTAAGGTTTTTAAGTTTCCTTGTGTTAAGGCCCAACCTAGGTGGTCGATATCCCTCTTGTCTCATTTCTGTTCACACATTTGTTTATGTCTACAAAATATTTATGAGCATTACTTTCATGCATGTTTATTTAGATAGTTTATGAGAAAATTTTTCTTGCATATTATCTCAACATTTGTTGATGATAGTTGTAGCATTGTTACATTAGTTATATAGAATTTTTACTTTGAATTTAGTTCATTTCCATTACTATTTTTATTTTATTTTTTCATTATGTATTATTCATTGTTTCTTACACTCTACTCTATTTTGCAACTACAAGAAACACTACAACCTTGCATTTTGTTAGATTAACCCTACCACACATTGTTTTGATGCATTAGATATGTGCACTTTTCATTTTTCCAACTTCTCCTTAGCATCATTGCCGTCCAATATCACGTTTAGCATATTCACCTTCACATTACACTGTTTCTTGTAGAAAAATAAGGACACTTGTAGCAGTTTGCAACAAGGCTTCTAAGCTTGCCCAAATTCACATGAAACACATGATTTTCCTTAATGCTCTATACATACTTACTGTCTCGATACTCGACACCTAACATATAGATGAGCTTGCATACTGAAGCCCTAATTTCTCAATACCTAATATATTGAAAGGCCAATGTTCGTGCTATTAAGCAACCAAGCCCTCGGGAAGAGGCTAAAGAGTGTCATTGATACTAGTTAGTTGATATCTTCACATCCAAAAGCCCAACATCCATGTCGTCACTATATTGTTACCACCTATACATCACCTTGGTGTTAAGTCAACCTTCCATTGCCATGTCAACATGCCACATCACTTGCCACATTGGTAAGCCATGTCATCTAGACCCACATTGGTGTCACATCGTAATGAGACATTAGCATGTCAAATCAACTGCCACACAATTGACATGCAGTATCCTCGGGTCCACATCCACTCTCCACATCATTACTCTATCGTTATCAAGGTTTCTTGTTGGTGACTAGTGTCCTACTTACTAATGTCTACTACCCAATATTGTGACATTTTGATAGGTCGATGTACGAACAACTAATACATTGCATTAGTGTTGGTTGACTTTGAGGTGTGCTTAATACATTTAGCTCGACATTTGACCTCTTGATGGACTATAGTCCTCAACCATCAAGTGAGAGTCCTTGAAACCTCTATCTCCATGAGCTAATGTATAATGTAGGATAATATGTTAATATCGAGGACATCTAACCTAGACTAGGTTATTTGCGGATTTTTGCAAAATTAGGTGATGATGAGCACTATTTGCCATCATTATAAACCATAGGTATATAAAGGTTGTATCGGTGTTAATGTGAGGATTTGCCCAGAAAGGATGAATTTTTTTGGGGCCTTGGAAATCATCTAAGAAGAAACACCATTATCATCCTAGGGCCTACAAATGGTTTTTAAGGTTTAGCAATAATATAAACTATACACATTGTACAAAACCACTTCTCGGTGCCTCTAAGGTGAATAGTTTATAGGATGAAAATGTGTGTTTATATAATTTATAGGATGCATAGGTTAGTTAATATTATATGATTTGTAATAATAAAATAAATGCCCAGATTAATAGAACTACTGGCAAATGAACATTTAAAAAATTATTATGATGAAGACTTTTCAAAGATTTTTATGAGAATTTAAAATTTATGGGAAAATTTAAAATTTTGTGGGAAAATTCAATTTATAGAACTGCTGGAAAATGAACCTTTAAAAAAATATTATGAAGAAGACTTTTCAAACATTTCTATGAGAAAATTTAAAATTTTGTGGGAAAGTTTAAGATTTTGCTTATCTCCTTGCTGGGCTTGGCTCGAATTGGTTGTTCTTATCTCCATGGCTCGAAGTCCCACCGCTTGAACACTCTTCAAACGATTGATTAAGGTGACGCTGTTACTGTTCACACCCAAGAGGAAAGCTTATTTTCTCAACGAGCTGGCTTATATTATTATATGATATTTGGCAAGTTAGGCTCTAAATATTTGGTATTCAACGATTTGGGAAAATTTTGAGCAGACAGATCAGTGTGCTTTGAGGAGAAATAGCCAAGACAAGTTTACCAGCTCTACATTTACTGCTATTTTTTTCTTTGAGGCCGATCGTCCATAGTTTTCGCGTAAAATAGGTATGTGTTTTAGCTTTTTGTTTGTTTTCTTAAAAAATAGCTCTTTGAAGATAGGGTGTAGAAACTATAGGAAACATTTTCATGTATTTTTTAGCTTCTCGATCCTCTCTAGTGCCAGTCTTGCCTCCTCAGTATCCTCCTGTATATCCACCTCATGCACCTCCTTAGTTGCTCCTAGGGTCACCTCCTCAACTCTAAAATAATTTCTTTTGAATCATTTTTCGATTGTATGGAGGGTGCAACAGTTGTTCCTGGGGTTTTCGATTATATGGAGGACACAAAATTTGTTCCTGGTGTCACCTCTTCAACTCGAAAATAATTTCTTTTGAATCATTTTTCCATTGTATGGAGGGCACAATAGTTTTCATTAGTATTAGTATTTGGAGGGCATTTCTCTTCCGAGGTGTACCATCCCACTTTCTTTGGTTATCAAAGAGTTTTCCTTGATCAGTTCCTGCCATGCAATCATCTTTGACATTGCTTGCATGCCCATCATAACTGAAAATGGGTGGATGAATTCAAAGGCGTGTCTACTTCCCTTGAATTGCTTTTGTTGTTTGCACATGAAATCGAAGGTTTAAGGAGATGATTGATCAAGAGGGGGCACATGTATGCCTTGTGCCAATTTGGGTGGAGATTAAGGAGGGGACCCTCCACTCTGAGTTTTTTGTAAAGTTATGATTATGCTTAGGGCATATCTTATCAATCATTAGGGGTGATGGATCCTTTGGGAAAAAACCTTGAAAAATTAGATTCTTTTGTGGAGAGTAGAGTGAAGGTTAGCCATTTCTTCTGTAGACGAGGAAGATTTGTGATTGCACACACAGACATTTGAATTGCAGATACAGAAGTAGAAGAGACAAGGACCATAACAGAACGAGGAAAGTAGAAAAGGCACACAACAAGTGATATCATAGCAGAACAAGGAAAGTAGAAGAGACAGGGACCATAGCAGCTTCCTCTCACTCCAGCGAGAATCATTACATCCCATCGTATACCCTACCAGATTCCCAGTCATTACAGATTTTGTCATAACCTGTCATCTCAGGGTTAAAATTATATTAAAACACCCACGACTATTGACCTTCCAAAAAATCATAAAAATTTTGTTCTTAGCACTTCTGCACTTCCTAAGACAACGATGAAGGAAAAAATATTGGCTGTGGCTGAGCAGTATACGAATATCTACACCGCAACCCAAAACTGGGTGAATCTAGCCGATCTTCCATTGCAAGACCTTGATAGGGGTATACCGATGATAGGGGTATAACGATTTTATCAATAGGATACATATGTTTGTATAAATTTTTATTATCTTAATCATATGACGAAAACCAGAGTACAAGAATATGGGTTTCAATGCTTTGCAACTGTTAAGTTCTTGAGGCTCGGTTGCGACTTGGAGAACTAGGAATATTTTGAGAAGAGTACATATATTCTTTTCAATCCATGTCATTGCCTTGCAGCACCATGAGAGGGGTATATAGATTCTTCTCAATGGAAAACAGTTGCCATTTGTGTGGTTGTTTATGATGTTGCCATTTATTCACATATTTTTGTAATATGTGAAAAGTTGCAAACTCATTAAATGACACTTACACAGCTAGCATACACCAATGCTACCTCTAGAGAGATAAAATCAGCTGTGTTCATATGATTCCTCAGTGCTCAAGATACTGGCCCATTGTGTACACATAATCTAAGTTAATATCCTTTTCTTTGACAAATGAAATAGTCAGTAAACTCAAGGCAACAATATCAAGATGAGTCTATATGTGCTACATTATTAGATTGACTTGGTAAATTGATATCTTGTTGCTTATTCAGATTGTTGGGGCTACCTTTAGATTCTTTATTTTTTATTGTATAGACTTTAAACACATACCCAACCCATTTCCTTGTAAGCATTACTAAGCATAGGATGATAATATGGGGCATTTTCTTGGATCAGATTCCAACTTAGTTATTTCCTCTACTTTTGGGCATATGTAAAGTTAAGTGCATTTTAATGGAATGTGATTGCTTGTTTCTGTGTTAAGATATTTTCAAATTTCCTTGTTGAAACTTTCACATCAATGTAAGAGAAGTCCTTATAATCAAATGGGTATTTATCCCAGGAGTTTATTCTTGCACATTCTCACACTTTCAAGGCTTGCATATGTGCCATAAATCGTAGACAAGTACCCGGACTTGGAAGAAAGCTCAAAGTTAGAGCCTCTTTTGACAGTGTATAGGTCCTCCTCATAAGACAGTTGTAGATACTTCTCCCTTCAACGCGGTTGGGCTTCAAGACTACGGGTAAGACATGCTAGGTCTCCTTACTTGAACAACACCTAAAACACATCCTTTAGGACTGTTTATTGAGTCTCTTTCTTATTATGGGTTAGGGGTTCATTTAGGCTCCCTTCGACTGCATCTTACCTGTGAATAGAAGACTGCGGCTAGGGCTCTTTTGGAGCTTCCTTTGACAGCATATGGAAGCCTCCTTGCTGTGATGAAGAGCCTTCTTTTGGGACATCGAAGGAGACTCTCTTCACTGTGATTTAATCCCTTTAGGACAGCATATAAAGCTTGCGGCTAGGGCATGTTGTACAACAAATATGGCTCCTCCAAGGATGCGGCTATGAATCTTCCTTTAAGACTATGTTTAGGGCATCATTAGCCCTCCCTTGATAGCGGATTAGTGCACAACTGAACAAGAACTTTAACTCCTAGTTTGGATTGCAGTTAGGGCATCATATCTCTATTAGGACAACATATAGAACACTTCTTGACTAAGCCGAAAACAAGTGGAGAGAGATCAAGATTAAGTGTGTGTACAAAATGACTTGAAAACCTCTTCTATGTATAATAAAACATTGAGGATAGATGGGGGTAATTTGGTTGCTCGAATTCCTTGATGAATTGTTACATAACACAAATAAATTCATATCTCCATGAATACACATTGGAATCGGATGATCATTAGATCAATACACCTCTTGACGAGATTGTCTTGTTGTGCCACTGCTGTACTATGTCATGGTTGTCCCGTTGTGCCACTGCTGCACTATGTCATAGTTGTCCCATTGTGCCACTGCTGCACAATGTCATGGCTATCTCGTTGTGCTTTTCCATACCATAACAACACCATGAATTTGCTGCACTAAATACTAGTTGTCCCATGTTGTACGATTGTACCATTGCTATCCCATTGTGCACTATATGCCATTGACCATTGTTGTCTCATTATTGTACCATATGCTGCACCATACTACATCAAGTTGCCTTTGTTGTCCCATTGTTGTATCATTGCAGCACCATGTAGCATTGTTGTCCCACTGCTTCACCAAACATCTTGTTGTCGACAGTCCTGCACCATTGTTGCACCATACATCTTGTTGTCCATTCTGTTGCACCATTGCTGCACCATACATCTTTTCCTCCATACTGTTGCACCATTGTTGCACCATACATCTTGATGTCATCGATAATACTACTATGGTCCCTCAATAGTACTACTATGGTCCCTAACCCCATTTCAATGCTCATTAATCAGATGAGAGGTACTTCCAATGAGTCTCAGACTGCATGGGTGGGATGCCTCGATAAGGGAACTGATCATCTGTCCGATAGGAGAACTAATCATCCTGGCTCATAGGAGAATGAATCATCCTATCCCAAAGTCACCTCAGGGTATCACAGGGGAAGGCTAAGCTATTCACCGTGTACACAACGCACCATTAGGGGAGGGTGAGTCACCCTATGGTCGCGTGTTTCTCCAATAAGTACCCCAAGCCCCCCAGATCTCCCAGAGCTCAATGCATGCAACATGCAGGACCCTTATATGAAGGTCTCTCAACAACTCCAAGTTGTTCAGGAAAGTCACAGATTTGACCTTTCCCTTGGGCTTTGACAAAATGTCTGCGACCTGTACATTAGTCTCAATGCGATGGATCCTCCTCACTCATCAACTTACCATATCCTAGATAAGGTAGTATCTAATGTCTATCTACTGGAGAAATAATCAAATACAGGATTCCTCAACAATCAAATCCCCCATTGGTTGTCACAGAGGATCAGAGTGGTATTCATCATGTGTACAAACATTGAACTGAAGAGCTTCCACAACGAGGCAACTTCACACGAGATCATACTCATAGCTATGTATTCGGTCTCAATGGAGCTTATAGCAACCAAATTTTTCTTCTTTCTCATCCATGATATCAAAGTAGAATCCAAAGAGAACTAACACTGAGAAGTTCTCTAGTGATCGTCCCCATTTCCTACCCAGTCAACATTTGAATAATCATGCAGCTTCATATTTCAGTTAGTGTATCTCAATCCATGAGATATTGTGTCCCGAAGATATCTTAGAAGATTCTTGGCACCAATCTAGTGAGGCTCAACCAAATACGAGCTCACCATGCTAACTGCAAAACATATATATGAACGAAAGTTCACCAAGAACATCAATGCAAATGAGTTTATGAAACTTACTAGAGGCATTTCCCAAATCTGGTCTAGCTTCATCACAATATAACTTCTAAAATTTAAGATCCTCGAGGTAGTCACGCTCTTGCAGTTTACCATTCCACATCTGGAATCC
>APFE030427548.1:22176-66462 GCA_000404065.3 Pinus taeda
GGCCCCACAATAAGTAGACCTTTGGTGCTATAGATGAGATGTGTCAACTAACATGGTCCCCAATGGACCATCCTGCAACTTGGTACAAATTGCCAATGCTGAACCCATGAGTAAAAGCATCCTTGAAAATTCTATTTTCAAACACGTACCTTTCCATCGATGAATTCCACCCTGAAATCTTTGACTTCCATTGCTGAAATGGACACCAGGTTCTTCTTGTGATCAGGTACATAAAAAAGATTTTGTAAATGACTCGAGTTACCCTCATTCAATTAAGGGGTCAAATTTCCTACACCATTTCCAGGATAGGTGGCATCGACTCCAAGTATAATTCCACGATTGTTTCTTACCAAATTCGAGAGAGCACCCTTCTATCTGATGAAGTGCCTTGAAGCACTATAATTAATAAGCGAGCTTCCCACAGAATCTGAAGGACAGGGCCAATACAAGATAATGCTTCTTTATCTTATCATAAACAACATTTGATTCTTCATATGTGAGGTTCCTTACTTTCCTTGAAGAGTCTGTCGTTTCCTTGATGACCTGCTTTATCTGTCATTCCTTCGATCATTGAAGATGTCCCTGGAATGATTATTATCTTCATCAATAGATGTGTCCCTGCCATTTGTACACTCCTTCGCATAATGGCTAAACTTATTGTAAGCAAGGCATTTTCCCTTCCTTTCACCCTGAGATCTAGACTTCCCATTGAAGTGATATGTAGGTAGGCCTTCAGAGGCTTCCGCTGCACCATTTTGATGATATATTCTACTTTGACTTTTCCCTTGGTGAATTTGAAGAGGCATGAGGAATCCATGGATCCTTTTGTTCTTTCCCAACTGTCTTTAGTGATTTCTCTTTCACTCATGACTGCGTATAGGATAAGGGATTTTCCTTTCATGACTGCATATAGGATAAGGGCTTTTCCTTTCATGACAACAAGGGCATTCCATGTGAAGAGAATTTCTTCTAGGATGATGTTTAGGTGCCATCGCCATTAGGTAGCGTAGCAACTAGGTTTAGGGCATATCTTCTCCTTAGACCTGCGGCTAGGGTTTTTGCCTTCATTTCGATGGTTGCCTATTACTGCTTCTTCATAGGGCAGCATTTAGGGCTTCTCCATAGGGAAACGTTAGGGCTTCCTTCACTGCACTAAATCTCCCTTTCCTCCTGCATCTAGGACTTATTCATTAGTGCAGTGTAGAGCCTAGGGCACTCCCTCTAGACTAGTGCTATAGCTGGTCACTTTTGATGATGGTGATCCTCTTGAGCGTTCATCCTCCACACTAGCAAATTCATTTATTGGATTAGGTATAGAGGAGGAGGATGGTGGATGAAGAAACAATGGTAATACAAAAATTCTAAGGATTATGGAATTGAGGAGGACTATTGATAGTCATCAAGTATGAGAATCTACCATCTATGGTTCTAGTGCCCATGGTATTTCATATTTTCCACTGGCATTCCAATCTATAGTAGCATTGAATCCATATCTATGTAGTATGTTTTCTACATTCTAATTTTTATGACTTAATGAGAAGACCACAATTTGTGGTTATAACTTCTTTTGTTTGGCATTTGATCATCATTGATGTAGTACTAGTAAGTACTAGTTGTATGATTGAATTTGTATCATGTAAATGTTCTAGTTTCTAAATTATAAAATAATTGAAATCCTTATTGTCATGTTTTTAGAGTCGATGTGTCTTGTCTCAGATATGAGAGATGAAACACTTGGTATTAACTTAGATTGGCTATTTCTTTGGTATTTTCCACTGTAAATCTGTTGTTGTTATTTGGTTGCTTCATGCTATTCATGTGTTGTAGGTGTAGAATTTCTTTTCTAACAAAATTCAGAGTTGATTTTCCTCCCAAACAAATTATTGTTTGTGTGTGGATTTTTTTATTTGTTGATCTTATATGTCTTGCAATATTACAAGTGTCCATAATGAATTAAACTTTGTGATTTATTGTGGGGGTTGCACATTCTCTAAGCATGCTCCTATTTGGATCACAGGAAAATCAAGGTTATGGTCTTGAATACCAACATGATTGAGACAATAACAATATGGCATCTCATTTTCAGCTTTAAAGGTTTTAGTTAAGTTGTTGATTTCTCCATTTATCTTGGCTTACAATTTTTTGGACCAAGAACCAATAATGTATGTCTAACAATACACATTAGGCATCAAAAAGGACACACCTCCAATCATATGATGGTCTGATAATTGATGTCAAAGAATTTTTAAACTCTAGTATCAGTTGTAGTTTCTTTAATTTCTTAAATAATTTCTTCTCCTGTGATTGGGTGCATAGTTATAGTTATCTATTAATCTAATTTTGTCAAAATTTGGGTTCAAAAACTATCTTGAATTCATGTCTTGAGGGATTTAAAGATAGTGGTCACTGTAAAAGGTAGGTTATTAATGGTAGGTGTTTCCCATATTTCAGAAATTTTGATATAAATCCTGAGAGAAGCTTTGCATCCTAAATTGAGTAGGGCTTTAGGATTGAGAGAATTGGGGATCCTAAACAAAGCATTGGGAGAGAAATTATGTTGTGATTGACTTCGTGTTAAAGAGGGCCTCTAGAAACAAATATGGAATATGAAATATGGCCACTCTTCTCAATCGAAAAAGTTGCAAGCAACCAAGCATCTTCTAAGATCTTCCATATGAAATTTTCCACATGCCAACTAGACCTTAATTCGAAGTCATGTTTTTTGAGAGAGCTAGAATGGTCACACTAGTGACTACATTATTCTCAAAAGATTCTTGGCAATAGATGCCAGAATTGAGGGATTGTTAATCTTAGAGATTTAATAACATTTACTTCAAAGCATTAGGGTCTTAATGTAGAAGAATTTTGGAAACAGATTCAATCCCCTAGGCTATGGAAGGAATGGAAAATAGTTGAATATTGGCCATCACATCCATCTTTCTCTCCCTAACCTATTTTAGCTCATGAGCTTCAAAAATGAAAAATATCCAATCCTCAGGATGAAGACAAACTGTGGTGAGGATCTCAAACCAAAGGGATGTTTACTTTCAAGGAATCCTACTCTCTTAGAGTTGGTCATCAAGACATCCAATAGGATCCCATTTGGAAGAAAAACTATATGAATGGTGTTTTCCCATGGTCCTCAATACCTTTGGCTAGTTGGATGACGTAAGATCCTCACATGGGATCAAATCAGGAAAAATGGATTTTAGGGCCCCTGACTTTGTACTTTATGTTGGAATTATGAATATTCTATGGAGCATCTATTGAATGTATGTCCTTCCATTGAACATATTTGGATGCATATTTGATTGCCTTTTGGATCCTTATACTATAACTTCAACAATTTTATATACTTGTACTCCCTCATAGATCCAATATATTCAATAGTCCAGTTAAACATAGAGAGTGGATTATTTCCCTTATTTTTGTCATGTCGATGCTTTGGAAAGAAAGGAAAAATCAAATATTTAAGAAAAAGAAAGAAAGGACGAAGTCATGGTCTACATCAAAGTCCAACATGTGGGTTACATTCCTCCTACTCAAACTCACAATGAAATGCTGAGGTGCCAAGTGTATTACAATGAAAGTCTATAGATCCCTTCCTTTCAGTGTTTATGAAAATAGGATTAGTTTATTGAACTGTATTTCTATGACCTCAAAAGTGTTTTCAGGATTTAAATTATCAGCAAGGAAAGCGTGATCTTCACCATAATTTTTATATGGTTGATCTTCTTCCCCTACCTTTGCATGTTGTATATGTACTTGTATGTTTCTTTGGTAGAGATTTCTCCTCCATGAGAAAGACCGCCCCAAGAATGCCTATCTGCCCTCTTAGGCAGAGCAATATCTGTGTGTTAGAGATGGGATTTGTAATTTTCCCATTTGACATTAAGCTCCATCAGAAGAGCCAAATTTTTAGCATGTGGCCAACTGGAAGAGGAGAAAATGACAGATTGTTGGTAGCCAATATCAGCAAGAGTGAACAGCTCATGCCCATCAAGAAACTGGATGATTGGGGGAGGAAGAATGTGATTCCTAGCCAATCCAGTGATTGCTTCAAGGCCAATGTGAGTTATGTTGCCACGTCTAACCATCCATATTATATATCCCTATATCCAAGGATTATATTTCATCAAGCTATTCCGAATGAAAGACACATTATTCTTAACTGAAGGCCCAACTAGGATCTAGTTTTCCATGGTAGCATGATTGAGATACTTTTTAATGATGATTTTTTACTAAATACCAAGGCACTTGAAGGCCTTCCATATATTTTTGATGAGAAGTACTAGATTGAATGTCTGAGTGTGTTTGATGCCCCAATCTCCATCAATGGGCTTGCAAATTGAGTCTAGTTTAGATAGGTGAAGCATATTTTTGTAACCAAACCCAACCCATAAGGAATCTGTGATGGTGGAGTCGATTTTGTGAATAATTGACACTAGAAAAATAAACAAATGCATCCAGTAGACAACGATACCTTGTAGGACTACCTTGATCATGACCATCCTACTATCTAAAGAGAACCATCTGCTTTCCCATAACCACAGTTTATTTTCAAAATTTTGAATGAGACAATGCAAAAACCTCTTCTCATAGTTACTGGGCTTTTGCAAAAGATCAGATTCTAATCCCAAATAGTTCTACAATTTTTTTAGTCTCCTCATCCTCTACACAGTGGAGAAATGACAGATTGTTGGCAACCAATATCAGCAAGAGTGAACAGCTCATGCCTATGAAGAAACTGGATGATTGGGGGAGCAAGAGTGAACAACTCATGTTCTAGGGTCCACTTGTTGTGCATTCCCCTTTGTACATCTTTTTTTCCCAGTAGTTGTCTTTGGAACCTATTCTAAATGACAACAGACAAGTGATGTTATTATAAATGACAACATAAAAGCGATGTTTTTCATTGACAATGATTTGCCTAATTTTTGTGCACTATTCAATTTTGTGATTATCTTTAATGCTTGCACCTGTAAACTTTACTGAGATGACAACTAAATTGATTATATAGTTGTTTATCTTAGTGTTTGTATTTCTGAACTTTACTCTACTGGTAACTGTAGTAATGCTAGAGTTGTTGCCTTCTTGCCCATGCTTTTTAGCTTTGTTTGGACAATAACATTACTACATTAACAACTAGTTTGTAAACTAAGTCCGTCTTAAAGTAATTCATAATAGATCAAATCATGGTGTTGGTGCTAAAAATTCTTCTTTTGAGCATTTCTCTAATTTGTCTGCACAAGCTGAGTGAAATGTTGTCTGGCGAACACGTGTGGATATTAGCCTTGGTCTAAGACTACAAATTTTTCTTTGATTTTTCATTTACACTCTATCTAGTACTGGAGGCATGGTTGGTTGGGGTCATGTATTGAGCTTGGACCCCACACCAACACAATAGGATATATTTTTATACTTGATGCCCTTCTTTCTCCTAGTCAATCCAATTCCGAGGTGATCCACATTAATAAAAGTCTTTTTTTCTTAAAAGAAGGCCCTTTTGACTGTTAGCAGATCAAGAGCCAATGATTCATCATTATTTAGGTTTTCCACATCTATATCTATTGAGATAGGGGAAGTATCCATTTCTATATTTTTATATAAGTGAGGAGATGAAGCCAAAGACCTCAGGTCTGGATATAGATTGGAATATTTGCCTTTTGAAATGTGTCAGTGTTGACCTTCCATATGGATTATAATATAATCTACGTTATTCTCCATTATGCTATGTCTATGTGGCACCGATTCGGAGTCCATTCCAAGGATTATCTTTCCAAGAGCCATTTGACTAGTTCCCTTTATTCTGCGATTATGGATGGGAGCTTACTGGGCTTCAGCAAAAGGCCTGACTCTAATCCCAAATAATTCTACAATTTTTTTAGTCTCCCCATCCTCCACACAGTGGAGAAATGATAGATTGTTGGCAGCCAATATCAGCAAGAGTGAACAACTCATGCCCGTGAAGAAACTAGATGATTGGGGGAGCAAGAGTGGACAAGTCATGCTCTATTGCTTCATAGTATTTAGTGGAGGTGCCCGGTTCAATGGATGGATAACGAATTGCCTCATTGGTTTCATAAAATCATGTATTGGGCTTGGACCCCACACCAACCCAAGAGGATATATTTTTATACTTGATGCCCTTCTTTTTCCTAGTCAATCCAATTTTGGGGTGATCCAGATTAATAAAAGTCTTTTATTCCTGAAAGAAGGCCCTTTTGACTGTTAGTAGCTCAAGATCCAATGATTCGTCATTATTTAGGTTTTCCACATCTGTATCTATGTTGAGATAGGGGAAGTATCCATTTCTATATTTTTATATAAGGGAGAGATGAAGCCGAAGACCTCAGGTCTGGATATTGATTGGAACATTTGCCTTTCAAAATGTGTGAGTGTTGACCTGCCATATGAATGATAATATAATCTACATTAGTCTCCATTATCATATGTCTATGTGGCACCAATTGGGACTCCATTCCAAGGATTATCTTTCCCAGAGCCATTTGACTAGTGTCCTTTATTATGCAATTATGGATAGGAGCCTCCTTAAGCACAAACATATGCAGTTCATTTGACGGCTCCCGAGGGGTGTGTTCCATATTATATAAAGTAGGAACTTGATTGAAACCAGGAGCCATTCCATTCCTTTTGATACAATCCCCACAAAATTTGAGTGAACATTCTAGTATTAGATGTCTAGTATTATGGCATCCCAAACATCTAATTGGGATTACCTAGTAATCCACTTGTTTTGTGATTGAGTGAGGACTATAGAATATGTCAAGAGTTTCTAGCATACCTCCTTTGTAATCGAATTCAATAAAAAAACTGGGCAATCCGTTTTTCCAGTGCTCAAGATACTGGCCAATTGTAACAGATACCTCAACGAGTTAAAACCAATCCTTGGACCATTCAAGAGTTAGATCCAACATTCAATATTGTAATGAGAATATATGAAATACACCAATCTTATCTATGCATTCCTAAGCAACATCTGATAAACACCTTTGGCAACTAGCCTTTAGTTTTTACTAGAGATGCATGAGAATATATGAAATACACCAACCTTATCTTATGCATTCATAAGAAACATCTGACAAACACATTTGGCGTCTAGCCTTTAGTTTTTACTAGAGATGCATGAAGCATTATATAAACACAATGCAATCTTTTGGGAAGTCCATTCAAATGTGTAACATTACCATGGAAGCCAAGTCAAGCATTGATTTTAGATCTTGCATGCACATTTCATGGATTGTTGTAGTAGTGATATAAAAATGGACTAGGTCAGTTATATCATATCTGTCAAAGATAGTTTAACTCAAAGTGTGAAACTACCATTTAAGATATAAACCTGACTAAATGGTCCAAACTTGAAACTCTGACCCTTCCTTGCAAATTGCATGTGCTACCAATTAATCATAGTTAAATGGTTTTAGATTCAATATGAGAGTAATCTTATGGAGGAGCTATTGGGTTTGGAAATTCACCATAGAACAAAGGCTAGTGGGTTAATATCCTAAAACAAGGTGTTAACATAGTCTACCGAGAGGTACATTTTGTATCAGTATAAACCCTAGAATGTTATCTTTTTATGAGGAAGCAAAAACATGGAAAATGTTTGGTTAGGTAGGAATACAACTTGTCAATTTGGTCTAGCTTGAGTGATTAAAAGATAAGGTTGTTAGGCTCTCCACCATTTCATGGATTGATATAGTGATGAGACAAAAGAGGCTCTCTCTTGAGACTTGACTAGGTGATTCATAACAGTTGTGGTGTTGGTGCCTTAACTTAGCCAAAAAATGCCAAAACTTTGACGCACAAAATTTATTAATGAATCTACCTCAGAGTATGCCATAATCACTGAATATGACATGCATGGTTTTACCAAGGAGGCCCTAAACTTTTGAACAATGAAACTTTACATTGTTATCCTAGCAGTAGCTCCATTGGTCTTATTAGCATTACACCACTTTTAATAAGGATCTTCACAACAAAGAATCACCATTACACTTTGTTGATTTGTGTTAAAAAGAAACATAACACGCAATAGATTTCTTTTGGCATGCAATGTTGTTGTTGGTAGTTTTATTGTATTTGTGCCACATGTAAAGCTAAGACACATTAAATTTCTTTCACCTTGCAATATTTTTATTGGAAACGTGCTTGTGTTTGGGCTAGAAACTATGCTAGATTTCTTTTTCCTTGCAGTATTGTTGTTATCAATTTGGTTGTTTATGATAAAAGGAAATATTGGAAGTGTTAGATTTCCTTCACCTTGGCAATGTTATTGGAAATGTTGTGCTTGTGTTTGGGCTAGAAGTTGTGCTAGATTTCTTTTGCTATGCAATATTGTTGTTTTCAATTTGGTTGTTTATTATAGAAGGAAATCTGACATGTGTTAGATTTCCTTCACCTTGGTAATGTGCTTTTGTTTGTGTTAGAAGGAAATATAGCATGCACTAGATTTCTTCTGACATGAAATGTTGTTTTTTGTAGTATGCTTGTATTTATGCTACATGTAAAGCTAGCATGCGTTAAATTTATTTTACCTTGTGACGTTGTTATTGGAAATGTGATTGTGTTTTTGATAGAAGTTGCTGGATTATGTTGGATTTTGTTTTCCCTACAATGTTATTGTTGGCAATGTGCTTTTGTTTGTGCTAGAAGTAAATCAAGTGTATGCTAGATATCTTTCCCATTGCAATGTTGTTTTTGGCAATGTGATTGTGTTTGTGCTAGAATAAACTCTAGAATGTGTAAGATTTCTTTTACTTTGAAATGTTTTTGTGAGTAATATGCTTCTATTTAAATTAGAAGAAAATTTACCATGTGGTGGATTTCCTTCGCCTTAGAATATTCTTATTGAAAATGTGCTTGTTTGTCCTAGAAGGAAATCTAGCATGTGCTAGATTTATTTGACCATGTAATGTTGCTTCTAACAATATGCTTATGTTTGTAGTAGAAGGAATGATATTGATTGTTAGCTTTCATTTGAGGAAACAATGTTTCATTACATACAATATTACTACCGTGTAACTATTTAAATTTTTGCATCTATATTACTTTTTCGTAAGTTGTGTTTTTGTGAAAATATAAAGTCACACTTTACACGGTTCAACCTGTTTAATTATAAGTTATGATTTAATTGTTGTTATAGAATTGATACAAGCTACAATGGAAAATATAATTTTGGCAAAAGGGGACTATGTTGATCTCCTTATTAATGATCAAGTCATTGGGCTAGGAAGGGTCGAATCTGCAGAGTCTGGAACTTATTATGTTGGAGAAAGGGTTAACGCTGGTTATGTTACAATTTTGATAACTGATGTAACTCGACCACATTTGATTGATGAGGATGTTAATGAAGGGGGCATACATCCATGGAAGATCATGGATTTGAGACACAACATAGGTAAATTAAAATATTGAAGCATGTGTTATATATTATTGATAGCATAATAAATGTTTTTTTTTGAGTAAATACTAACCTTATTTACATTCATTTATAGGTGCAAATGTTTCTTCCACATTTTGTGTTGGAGCCAAGGTAGATCTTCTCCAACATGGAGTGAAGGTGGGTGAGGGCTCCATATTGAATATAGAGCTTGGGCATAAAGTGCATGGAAAGATGGTAAAGAAAGGATGCATAGTGGTTAAAATTGAGGTGGTGTTAAAACATGTTATGAAACCAACTCACAAAAAGATAGAAAAGATAGTTGAACGCCTTAGAATTTAGCCTCTTCGAGGGAGAAACCTCCTTTACATTACACAAATGAGCAATTCTTGGGTGATTCAAATGACAAAACCTAATTTCTATATATAGGAGTCTAAGGAGTCACAATATAACCCAACCGACCTAACAATAATAATATAAAGCCACAAAAATAACAATAGAAGGACTCTATGGGGCACAATAATAACAATATGGGGGCAATACGGGGACACAACAATATTAATAAGGGATACAACTACAATAGTAATGGGGTAATCAATAGTATTATAGGGACCTAACATGCTCCTCTCCTTCAAAAAATTGTTGTCCTCAACGCTTGAGTAGTTCTGGATGCTTCTGTATAAAATTCTCATCCTCCCACGTGGAATCTTCAGCAGATAAGTTCTTCCACTTGACGACATACTCCGAAATTGATTGATTTTGTAGTTGTCGAGTTCTTATTTCTGTGACTGCTTCCGGTTCCAATATAATTTTTCCTTCCTCGTCAAGTTCTGGCAATATTATTTGAACTAGGATCTTGTCACCTATAACCTTCTTTAAACGTGAAACATGGAAAACTAGGTGCACTGGAGAAGCTGCAAGAAGCTCCAATTTGTATGTCATCGTACCAATCTTTTGCAACACCTTGTACAAACCATAATACTTTGGTGATAATTTATTATCCTTCTTAGCTTGCTTGAGGGACATTTGTTTATATGGCTGTAGCCGTAGGAATACCCAATCACCTACATCAAAACTTCTTTCGCTGCGATGTTGACCTACCTATTGTTTCATTCTATTATGTGCCACCACGAGGTTAATGTTATGAAACTAGCTCACAAAAAAAAGATAGTTGAACGCCTTAGAATTCAGCGTCTTCGAGGGGGCAACCTCCTTTACATTACACAAATGAAAAATTATTGGATGATTCAAATAAAAAAACCAACTTTCTGTATATAGGAGTCTAAGGAGTCACAATATAAACCAACCGACCTAACAATAATAATATAAAGCCACAAAAATACAAAAGAGGGATTCTATGGGGCACAATAATAACAATATGGGGGCAATAGGGGCAGAACAATAGTAATAAGGGATACAACTACAATAGTAATGGGGTAATCACTAGTATTATAAGGACCTAACAAAACATAATGCTCCTCTACCACATCCAACAGGATTTGAGCATACTCTTGGGGGTGCATTAGAATCTTATGAAATTTGGCCAGAATTAGATTTGGAGCCTCACTGTCATGACCATGCCACAAATATTCCCTAAGATAGGGTTAGATTCATATGTACAAAGGTTTTTCTTACACATGAATGCAAGGGAACAAGCATGTGCTTTTCCAAAGGAATGCTAGTTAATTTCCGCGAGGATGACATTGTTGAGGGTGAAACACTAGGTGAAATGGATTCTGGTGTTTTTCTAGAAGAGATAGATGGAAATTGTGAGATATGCAGAATTGGGGATAAGTCTATACACTGTTTGGTTATATGGCCAATAAATAAGTTGGTGGACAACAAACGTGTGATATTAAGGGTCAAGGAAAAGTTCAAGGAGCCATCCAAGGAAATGGTGAAGTGGGATGTTATAGAGGACACAAATCCCTTAAACAATTGGGATGGGTACTTTTGTAATGAAAAATATAGAAACTTAATTGATATGCATGTAACAAGGGCATATAAAAGGATTAAACGAGTTATGGCTACAAAAAAAATTGCAAAATGTCAAACAAAAATAGATGAAGAGGAAGAAATTCGAGTTTTGGCAGCAGATGTATGTTGTAGAGAAGATTGTCTTGGACATGTGGATAGGAAGGCCATTGCAAGTGCTAGAAGGGATATGAGACAAATAAATAGAAATGGTATTAGAGAATTTGTCTTAAATTCACTCATGTCAGACACAATCATGTCAAAGGGCCATGGCCATGGCCATGACCTACCACCTATTGCTAGAAATGTAAAGGACATGAGATGTAATGGGAATATTATTTGTAAGAAAGCATGGTATAAGATACATAAAATTCCTCAAAGCACATTCTATAACTGCCAGTATTATTTCCAACATGGATAGATCAAAGCTATTCATGGTAACACCAACACATGAAAAGAAAGAGCTCACACAGTGGCAGCCATAGAAATATTGCACAAAATTGTAATGGATAATTTAGATTTTTTACCAAACCAAACATGTTAAGTTGAAGAAGATGGAACATCTGCTCCTTTAAGATTTCTTCCTTCGACTTACACACAAAATTCTTTGTTAAAAGAGATCAATGAGGCTCTTCAAAAGCTCAATTACCCATCAATATCACAATCAACAATGAGCAAGATCTGGAATACTAAGTTTCGAGATGTGGCATTTTCAAAGAACACCAACTTTAGTAAATGGAGTCAATGTATTGCGTTGAAAGCACAAATGAAGTCAGCAACTACAAAAGAGTTGGAAGAAAAGGCACAAGGTAGGTTGATGAAACATGACAAGATTGTTATGTGTGGAAGATATTGCTACTATGCCCACATAATTATGTCAGAGCGGTTTCCAAAGGAGTATTTGAGCATTATCCATGATAAAATGGACAAAACAAATACTTCAATCCCAAGGCTACGTGTCAAATCAAAATCTATTGTAGGAACAAATTTAGGTTTATAATTGACAGGTATGCTTACACATGGGCATAAGGCAGGAGGTTTTGGTCATTTCTCCTTACCATTTGTCCATATGGGATCAAAATTTACTATTACATCCCTTGAAAAGTGCTTAAGGGACCTTGAAGACCCACAAATAGATATGTATGGTGACCTACTTTATGAAAGTGCAATTTCAGGAAACCCACTTACAAATGCATCACTCGACATCTCTATTTACTCAAAATGTCAAGGGTACAAGGATGATTTTATATCCCATGGAAGTTCAAAAAGTCAAAATGTTGATTTTAAACCTCTTCCTCTACATTTGTTGCTACAGTTGGACAATGCAACAAGTGATAATAAGAATTGCTATCTTTTCATGTTTCTATCACTTTTAACTACACTTTATGTCTTCATCACTATTGAGGTTGGGTTCTTACCTGTGGGGCACACCCATGAAGACATAGATGGAACCTATGGAAGAATGTCTTCCAACCTAAAAAGTAAAGATAATTATTATTTACCTAAAATGATGGATACATATCGCACAATTGAAAAAAATTGAGTGCTTCCACCTACACTTATTGACAAGGTTTATGACTTCAAAAGTTTCCTTGATGGATACATCAAGGAGGGAAAAAATGCACTAGTTGTACACATTAATGTCCAATACTTCCAATTTCTTGTACTCAATGATGTTCCAGTACTAAGGTACAAATAATCAATTAGAGATATTGAGTGGTCAGAACCAGTTGAGTTATGGAATATAGATGATGAAGGCCGACCTATAATTCCCATAGGGAAGCCATCTATCTTAGCTTCCAAACAGAATGATGTCTATTTAAAGAACTAAAGGAAGGGATAACATCATACATAAAAATGTGGAAAGAAACTATTGGGAATGAGGATTCACCAATTGTTACAGAGGAATGGAAAAATAAAGTAGTGTATTGGGAAAAAGTTCTTAATACATTAGATGGAATCTATAATGATCATAGAATAATAGATGGAAGTGATTCATCTTCTGAGGATTTCTGGCCCAGGAGAAGGAACATTGTTGATGCTGATCGTAATGAACTCCAAGTAATCTCAAGTATTATTGATGGATATTTTGATAATGTGATAGACGAACCAATATATGTTGGACCCAAATGCAACAAGCCAAAACAAAATTTTAATCCGATGATTGATGTTGAGAAAGGAAAGATGTTGCTAGTTAGATCAGGAAACGAGGATGCAGGAGAGATGGTTTTGATGGAAAAATCCATCGCATATATCTTTAGGGATAATGAAAGTGAGAATCTTCATGTAAAGGTTGACTGGTGGAAACCTCTGTCAGGGAAATACATTGGAAAATTTTTAGAGCAATATTGGGTACCAAATCCCGATGACACAGAACTTGGCTCTATTCTAATTAATACCATAGTGTGGGCATGGATGCCAAAGAAAGAACATTGCAAGAATACCAAGATAAATAAATATGGTGTAGAAGCCATTCTTGATCTACTTGAGTGAATATCTTAAGAGTAGGTTTATATGATTCATGAATGTAATTTTTTTTTAAGGATCTATTAATAGACATTCAAACACACTTTTCCATATTTGTTCTATATCAAATATTCTCTTCATATTCTTGTTGGAGGAGTTTTATATTATTTAATATTTCAATGTAATCATGTGTTATACAAATTACATGACAAAGCCATAAAATATTTAAGTTTTCAAAGCTTTATTTGACCAGCATGACTTCTCAGCATATCAAATATGTATAATCAAATTCAATAATGCACTTAAAAACATCTTCTAAACTTGGTCTATCAAAAAAACAATGGAGTACCTAATTAGTATTCTATTTAATATAAACCATTTAAACACTTAATGAATATTTTATAGACACTTGATATAATGTTTGAGGTGAGTTTTCCTTAATTTTCCTTAATTTTCTTTATTATAATTGATATAAATCAAATTCAATATTTTGTTGCACTCTAATTTATAAAAAAATATTTTGATCATTGAACAACACAACTAGAATTATAAAATATTTCCTCTATAGATTTTGAAGTGGTGCCAACATTGTACTAGTATAATTAATTTGTACTCAACGTAGGAAAAGTAGTTAGTGTCAATTTAAAACTGTCAATAATAGTAAGAAAAACAATATTAGTTTATTGTTAAATAACTTTATAGGTAAGTTTTTTTTTGCAAAATTTATTTTTCACGAGTCAAATTTAATACATAAATATAAATGTTAATGACAATAGAAATAATGTAAGCAATCTAAGTTTTAGATGAATGTTAATATGTTCTTTTCAATATAATATCTTTAAACACTACAGGAATAAAAACTAAACATTTGTAATAAATATCTTAGTCAATTTTTTCTCTTTCCTGTTGTATTTGAAAATAATCAAATTGTACTACTTTGTTACTATTCTAATTCATGATTGATTTTGATCATTAAAATGATTAGTAATTGAGACGAGAGGCTCATTTTACAACCCAATATGGGGGGAAAAATCAAAATTATGTTATAAATAGAAAAATAAAAAAAATGAATATTTTGTAAAGTAATTAGAAGTATATAAAATGTGTGAATTAGATGTTTAAATCTTATACTTTTCAAAAATATTTCAGCTAGAGATACAAAAAACTATTTGAAGATTTATGTCAACTAATTTATGTCAATATCAACTTCATATATATCTATATATAAGAAAAAAGTTTTTTATGGTTAAAATTGTATTTGGTCATATATATATATATATTCTATTTAGCATTCAAAAATACAATTTCAACAAGCGAAAAAAACACATTGTATCTTTCGCTCAAAATGTTGCACATGAAGAAATTTGGTCCCTACATCCGCACTTAAAATGGATCTATGATGGTAATATATTGGACACATTACTATGATCATTTTCATTAAATAAATTTATATTTAATATATAGCTTGCATATTAATCTATTATTCATTAAGTAAGCCTCAAGTTTTTAACATAAAAGTACAAATAATAAATAAAAATAAATTATGCTACTACTCACATTCAACATTTAATTTGATCCTAAAAAAATATTTTCTCCTCAACTCTAAAATGGTGCAAACTTCTTACAATAGCATGTAATGTTGATGGTGATAATGATGATTATCATCCACTATGACCAAATTTGTGATATAAGAAGGTAAAAAAATATTACTAAACGTTATTTCGAATTGTATTGTTATGCTCAAAAAACATTAAAAGAAGTGTTTCAAGATCATCATAATTTTGTTTAGTGAAACAATCCAGAAGGTTGGTAGCATCACAAATATTTTGAAATTTAATATCAATATGAGTATAAACTAGATGATCTATGACAGCTTTTAAATCTTCAACCATATTTCTAGTGTTGCAAAGGTAATAGCATTTTTATTGTGCTAACACTCTTTTAGTAATAATCATAACTTAACAAGAGGAGAACGGGATGAGAAGCGCGGTTTCGCTCTGTCTAGGATTTTTGAAAACCCTGCTATGGCAGCCTCCTTCTGACCAAGGTTAGCCTTAACAGACTCTGGTCGATCTGCAGCCTTACACTTTCTGCAGACATTCGTAGGAATAATGAATCCCCCTCAGGGGGAGGGCAACGTGCCTCCCCCAAAGGACAACAGGAAAAAGCAACTAGCTTAAGATAATGACAATGTAGAGATCCAGAACGAGTGCAATAAGGATAATAATGTACTTCGGGACAAAGATCAAGCTCAGCAGGATCAGCCCAAAGTGAGCTCATCCACATGCAAGCCAGTCACCACTCAAAGGCCAAAAGTGGAATTTCCAAGCCATCGAATCAACGCTAGAATATAGTTCATGAGGGATCATGCGTTAATAGGCAAGTTCATTAGACTTTGGCCAACTGAGAAAGCACTGAGACGCTGGATAACCTCCAAATGGAACCTCAAGGGTCACATTACTCTGCAACTAGGGCCAAAAGGTTTTTTCACTGCCATATTTAACTGCTTGGAGGATCGAAACAGGGTTCTGGATGGTGGGCCATACTTCTTCAATGCCGCGGGCCTGTATCTCAGAGGATGGGTTGAACGTTTCAATCCTGACAAGGAAGATTTCAGTTGGGCTCCTGTTTGGATAAGGCTTTACTCGCTTCCATGGGAATATTGGGAGGAAGACTCCTTGCAAGAAATCGGAAATGCTCTAGATGAATTCATTAAAGTGGCAAAGGAAAAAAAATTGTGCAGATACACATCATACGCTTGAATCTGTGTCTACATGAACCTTAAGCAAGCCCTGCCAGATGCGGTAAGTTTATTCCATGCTGATATTGAATGGGTTCAGCTGATAGATTATGAGCATGTACCGTTTAGATGTAGGAAATGTCATGATCTGGGCCATCTCTTCAGGGACTGTCCTCTTAATAGAAAACCCCCATCCCAAATGGCCCCTGACAAACCCACTCTTGATGGGTTTACTAAAGTCGTTAACCGCAGAAGAAACCATAAGAAATCGACAACCAATACCAGGATGCATCCAGCTAGTTCTTTCAAACCCTCAACTAGCAATAGCTTTGCTGCTCTGGTAAGTAATGATGATCATGAGCTTGAAAATTCCCCTCTGACTGAGAAGGAAGCCACTAAAGAAAAACAAAAAGAGGCCTTACCACTCCCAGAGGAGAGCCAGATTAGAAAATCGCTCCCTCATACCCAGATCAAAATCCCAGCCTGGAATTTTCAAGGAATGGAAGTTGATAATCCAGCAGCCAGCTCAAAGACAGTAGATGTAACAACTGAAGACTTCCAAGAATCCAAATTCATGGAGGAAGATCCTGAGAACATTGACATTGGTGAACTTGATATCTTAGGACTAGAGCAGGCCTGCAAAACAGGGAATTTGATAAGATCCCAGATCGGCAAGTAGACAACCTAGTGGAGGTCCTTACATGAGCGCAAAAGAATCACTCTCTTGGGGTCCAGATTGGTAGTCCGTGGGATGGAAAGTTTATCACCAAAGACAACAAAAAGCGAGGGAGGAAAACCACTCTCCAAAGAACTATCAGAATAGGATAAGTATTAGTAGAGTCAGGCAGATATGCTAAGCTGACTAAGTACTTCAACATCAACCCTAACCCTTCTCAATGAAGTTGATCTCATGGAATATTAGAGGGCTCAATAGCCCAAGGAAAGGTAGACTTCTCAAAAATATGATCATGTAAGAAAAACCTCAAATCCTTTCCTTGCAAGAAACAAAATGCAACTCAATTGTTCTGGAAAAAATGGCAGCAAAATCCTGGCCAGGTGGGATGGTAACAGCTGTAGATGCTCAAGGGGCATCGGGAAGCCTTGCAATTCTATGGGATGCGCGCGCTATCCAACTTAACAATATACATGCAAACAAGAACTTCATCCAAGCAATATTTCACATAAATGGTACTAACATCTATGGTCATATGACTAATGTGTATTTCCCTCAGGAAACTATGCACAAAGCTAAAATCCTGGACACCCTTTTGGAGCTCAACTCAAATAGGCTGCACCCCCTATGCATTTCTGGAGGCGACTTCAACATGATTGCAAAGCTGGAGGAGAAAAAAGGAGGAAGAAACAGAGGTAACAGAGATGGGAATAATGTAAAAGACTTCATACAGAATAATTGGCTTATTGATATCCCCACAAATAATGGCATGTTTACATGGAATAACAAAAGAGAAGGATCACATCAGATAGCTTCGCGTCTTGACAGATTCCTATTATCAGATAACGCAATTCACTTGGGTGGAGAATTTGTAGCTTCTATACTACTGATATCGGGTTCCGATCACTGGCCTATAGCCCTTCAGTGGAACTGCCCCGGTCACAACATTCGAAGGCCATTTCATTTTGAAGCCTTCTGGATGTCTCATTCGGATTTCAATAAATTAGTCAATTGAACATGGAGCAATTTTTCCCCCCCTAATGGCTCCAGGATGTCTCAGTTCCAGCAGAAGCTCAAGCACCTCAAAGGCGAAATCAAGCACTGGAATCACACCTCTTTTGGTAACATTTTTCAAGCTCAGAATGCCCTCGATCAAGACATGAAGAATTTGCAGCAGAAGATCATAATCGAAGGATGATCTGAGGACATGACTAAACAAGAACAAATCCTTGAAGCACAAATCTTAGCATGAGAAAAAAAAGAGGAAACTTTATGGCGACAGAAATCGAGAGTAAAGTGGTTGAAGGATGGAGATAAAAATACAAAGTTCTTTCACAGAACCATCGTTCAACACAAAACGAACAACAACATATCCCACATTCAAAATGAGCAGGGAGCAAGGATTGAGACTCATGAAGGTATCGAAAGTGAATTCCTTAAACACTTCAAACAAGCTCACCAAGAGCCAAATATAGATATAATGCCTGCTATTGACAAAGTCTTGAGGAACATACCTAAACTAATCACAGAGGAGCATAATCAACTCCTTCTCCGGCCCACAGACCTTCAGGAAGTTGAGAATTTTGTGCAACAACTGAAAGCGGGCAAAGCGTTGGGTCTCGACAGATTTACCTCCAACTTTTTTCACAACTTTTGGGACTTGACCAAATGGAGGTCTGGCAAGTAGTGGAGGAATCACGTACTTTAAGATGGATGTACCCAGGGCTGAATGCTACCTTCATTGCATTGATTCCCAAGGAAGCGGAGCCCAGCACACCAGACAAGTATAGACCTATTGCTCTATGCAATATTATCTATAAAATTGTATCAAAAATTATAGCCTCCAGACTAAAATTATTGCTTCCTCTCATCATTTCGCCAAAGCAATCTGGCTATGTAGAAGGTCGGTAGATTACGGATGGTATTATTTTAACTCATGAAATAATCCATTCTCTGAAGCAATCCAAGAAACCAGGTATGCTGCTCAAAATTGATTTATCCAAGGCTTTTGATAGCTTAAGTTGGATTTACATTCAAAAAATTTTAAATGCTTTTGGCTTTGCTCCTGCTTGCGTTAGGTGGGTTAGGAGTTTGTTATCCTCTTCTTTCTTTTCGGTGCTCATCAATGGCATGCCGTCGCCCACTTTTCGTCCCTCCAAGGGTATCAGGCAGGGAGATCCCCTCTCTCCCTTCCTTTTTGTCATTATGGCAGAGGGGCTGGGGTGGAACATCAAATCAGCCCTGCATTCTCAGCTGCTCAAAGGTTTATCCTTTCTCAACTCCCCCACATACTCTCATCAACAATCCGTAGATGATAACATGCTCTTTGGCCATCCATCTGTTTAGGAAGCCCGCCAACTCAAAGTTCTCCTGTCGGACTTCTCCGAAGCCTCTGGAGCCAATGTTAATAAAATCAAGTCTCAAGTTTTCTTCTTCAACACTCCTGTAATCACCCAAAATTCCATAGCTTGTATTCTTGGATTCACCATTGCCTCTCTTCCTTCCAAATATCTGGGAGCGCCCCTAACTGCCTCGGCTCTTAAGCACTCCTCCTGGAAAATCCTTTTAGAAAAGCTAGAGGCTCGTCTTTTCCTTTGGACTCACAGGGTTCTCAACATGGCCAGCAGATTAGTTCTTATCAAAGTTGATATTCATTCCATGCCGCTCTATCTTTTTTCAATCTTGGCTACTCCCAAATGGGTGCTCAAGGAAATAAAGAGACTCCAACGCCACTTCCTATGGGGCAGCTCTGGCCCCATCCGTAAATGGGCTCTCGTCAAATGGAATAAAGTCTGTCTTCCAAAGAAAGATGGAGGCATTGGTCTAAGGGACCCGTTGCATAGTAATGAGGTCATGGGAGCCAAAATTTGGTGGAGATGGCTCTCAACTCCTAACACTCCCTAGGCTTTACTATGGATAGCTAAATATGCAAGCAACAACCCAAACGAAGAACGAATCCGAATGTCAGAAGTAGGCATGGGATCAGTGATATGGAATTCGGCCAAGCAACACAAGAACCTAATACAACATCATAGCTTCTGGGAAATCAAGAATGGCAACACAGCTAGATTCCGGGAGGACTCCTGGTAGCAGCTCCCGAAGCTCACGGACATCCTCTCTCACCTTCACTTACCGGAGTAGGATTTGCACAAATTAGACAAGGTCAGTCAATTTTGGAATCCTTCTTCCACATAGGGTTACAGATGTTGGCTTGTGGCGAATCAGATTCTTAGGCATGGTACTGAACAGGCTCAGACCTCTCTCTCCTCAGAATTACGAAAAAGGCAAATACTCTCTTCGGAAGGAAGGGATATTCTAAGGTGGAGATATGAAGAAAAGGGCACCTTCTCCATGAAGGAAGCTTACAATATAATCATCAAGGAACACATAGTCAAAGATGTTCTATGGAATAAAATCTGGGATCCCTCCAATTGGCCGAAGGTATCCTCCTTTCTTTGGCTCCTATGTCAAAATAAAATACTCACTTGGGATAACCCGAGGAAAAAAAATTTTTATGGCCCTTCCATATGCCCCAACTACAAGCAAGAAGAGGAATCAGCCATGCACCTCATGGAGACTTCTCACATTGGGTGCAAGCTGTGGGAAAAAGTTAGCTTTCATTGCCAAAAAGAAGGCAGAATTCATGGGGACATGAAAGCTACAGTTCGCAATTAGAATTAATCTCTGTATCAAAGAAAACTCCTAAATGCTCCTTTGAAGCTCATTCCTGGCCTCTTGATGTGGAACATCTGGAAGGAAAGGAATCGCAGGATATTCAAGGACCAATCCATATCTACAGAGAAGCTCTGGACCATGCTATGCCAAAATATTAAAGAATCCCTCTACATCAAGTCTTGGTCCTAGGAAGACTTTCCATCGTTTCCGCAAGAACAATCCATTTGGGCTAACTGGAATATACATTTGAATCAAGGGCTTACCTCCAAAGGAAACCCATCTCTGCTTGAACGAATGCCGACAAAATGGATCCCACCGCCCATCAATATGATCCAGCTTAACTTTGATGTAGCCTCAAAAGGAAATACAGGAAGCTCAAGATTTGGAGGGGTCTTCAGAGATCATCAAGGAACTCCTCTGCTGCTTTTTCTTGGCTTAAAAGGCTGGGATACCGACAACTCAGCGAAACTGGAAGGCTTGTGGCAAGGTCTCACCTTAGCACATGACAAAGGATTTTTCCCACTCATCATAGAAGGGGATTGAAAGATTATTATAAATATGGTTTCAAAAATCATGCAAGGCACTCCCTCACACAAGGTCAGCAACAGCTGGCGAATGGCTCAAAGGCTTGAGCTCATTGACAGATGGCTTTCTCGACACAGGGTCATTTCATTCAAGAACACTCGTCGAGAGGGAAACAAACTGGCAGACTTTCTTGCTAATATGGGAGTGGAATGTGGGTTGGAACTTCTTGTAGGATCGATCTCTAGTATTGCCTCAGAGGACCGACTATTAAATTACCACACCATAGTGAAGAAATACATGAACAAGGTAGCATAAGCACACCCGAATGTTGGTGATCTCGAGCCTCATTCAATGTAGGCGAATGTCAAGCCGGCAGCGAGATATGCACCTGGCAATCCTGCACGGTCTTCAATCTCCTCCCGCGGATGATATGAATCACTCTCTGTACCGGTAGTTTTTCAAACATTTGGTATTGAATGCGCTCGCTATTCAAGACTCTTCACAGGTTGTTATTTTAATGGCTTCGTCTGTGGTTTCAGCTGTCATTCTTATCGGGTCACTCTTCATCAGCCTGTCCTTATTCCTGCATCTCTGTGTTGCTCTGGCACCTAGGTGGTTACTCTGGTGTAAGCTCCTTACCTGGCTTGCCTACCTTCGTTCTTGTTCTGTCTGGTCCTGTTCATCTCTTCCCTCAGGTCTCTTTGTTCTCTTGACGATGGTGCATCGCCGTGGTTGCTCTCGCCGTGGAGGCACTGGTGGTAATCACAGTCGTTCTCAACCTGCTCCCTAGAACATCATACCTCTGGCTTCGGCTTCCCCGTCCTCTGATCATGGACCTTCCTGCATAATTCATTCCAAACCACCCGCTTTAAATTTCACAGTCATCTCAACAGACCGATTCTTTCAGCTAGCATTACGGTCATTCTGGCTGAGGAAGAAGACAGGCCCAGCATCTCTGTCCGTACCTCACCCTCACAGTCTCAGGATGACAGCATGCTCCAGGGAGATGAGGTAGGAACTGTGTTCAATCATGGCGACTTGCAGGTTGAGGGGAACGTTGATGAGATCCCTAAGCCTCCAGAAGACAATGCTCAGAACAATTTGACAGCGGTAAATCTGGTGCACCCATCTGATTGCAATCTGTGTCTGGTAGCTCCTTCAAGTGGCAGCGACACGGGCGCTGGGGACAATGTCGATGACATGTGGATGGGCTCTCCATGCCGGGTGGAGAAGGATGCTTGAGACCCTCTACAAAATGCATGATGCCTTCGAAACCACGCCTATTGTTGCAGTTTCCCTTATGATTCTTCTATCCTATGTGTTACATTATTCTGGCTTTTTCCATCATGTTTTGTATCAGGCCTTGGCTTGGCATAGTTATCAGCTCTCATGGTCATACACTCTGTATCAGGTCCTCGCTCGGCAAGTCTAGCAGGCCCTTGTTTTTGTTCAGTTTTGCATATGGTTATCAGGGCAGCACAGAAAATATCATGGCCACAATTCTCACATGCCCTGTAATGTTGTTTACCATCTTGGCCAACTTTTTTTGTATGTATGCATTCTGGGAATTATGTATTGGGTCATCTCAATCCCGGAAAAGGGTTATCGGTTATCTGGTCATCTAGTTATCTGGTCTTATGTTCTCTGGGTCAGTGTTGTTGAATGGCTTTGGCCTCCTCTGAGGTCTTGACCTTCTTGTAAATATTTTCTCTTTATTAATAGATTTAGCCTTTACTTAGAAAAAAAAATAATCATAACTTAACACATACATGATATTTACTATATATCGGATTATAATTAAATGGGTTAATAATAGTAACATAAACATCATTATTTTCATAAAATAACCTTAAGAAACTTATGTTTTAATATAAACCATAAAAATATTAAAATAGATAATGTAACGAATCCACATTGAGATGTGAAAGATTTTTTTTGCAAGTTTATATAAATTTGTTCTATAAATTTTATCATGATAATTTTTACACAAAAAATGGTGAATATCTACATTAAAATTAGTGAACTAAGTGACTTTCTAATTCCTCATTTTGAAAAAAATTAATCTAGTGAAAGTTCTAAATAATGGTATATATTGGACACATTACTAAGATCATTTTCCATTAAATAACTTTATACTTAATATATATCTTGCATATTAATCTATTATTCATTAAGCAAGCCTGAATCTGCTACTCACATTCAACATTTAATTTGATCCTAATTTATTTTTTTCTTCTCAACTCTAAAATATTGCAAACTTCCTACAATAGTATGTAATAATGATGGTGATACTGATGATTATCATCCACTACGACCAAATATGGTATATAAGAAGGTAAAAAGATATTACTAAAGGTTATTTTGAATTTTATTGTTATGCTCAAAATGCATTAAAAGAAATGTTTCAAGATCATTGTAATTTTGTTTAGTTAAACAATCAAAAAGGTTGGTAGCGTCACAAATATTTTGAGATTTAATTCCAATATGAGTATAAACTGGATGATCTATGACAATTTTTTAATCTTCAACCATATTACTAGTGTTGCAAAGGTAGAGGCTTTTAAATTGTGCTACCACTATTTTAGTAATAATCATAACTTAACGCATACATGATATGTACTATATCAGATTATAATTAAATGGGTTAATAATAGTAACATACACCATTGTTTTCATAAAATACCCTTGACAAACTTATCTTTTAATATAAACCATAAAAAATATTAAAATAGATAATGTAAGGAATCCAAATTAAGATGTGAAAGATTTGATTTTGCAAGTTTATATAAATTTGTTTTATAAATTTTATCATGATAATTTTACACAAAAAAATGGTGAATATCTACATTAAAATTAGTGAACTAGGTGACTTTCTAATTCCTCCTTTTGAAAAAACTTAATCTAGTTAAAGTTCTAAATAATGGTATATATTGGACACATCACTAAGATCATTTCTCATTAAATAACTTTATATTTAATATGTATCTTGCATATTAATCTATTATTCATTCAACAAGTCTCAATCAACTTTTTTATTAACATAAAAGTACAAATAATAAATTAAATTAAATTATGCTACTACTCACATTCAACTATTAATTTGATACTATTTTTTTTTCTCCTCAACTCTAAAATGGTGCAAACTTCCTACAATATTATGTAATTATGATGGTGATAATGATGATTATCATCCACTAAGACCAAAAATGGTATATAAGAAGGTAAGAAGATATTGCTAAATGTTATTTCAAATTTTATTGTTAATATGCTCAAAAAGTATTAAAAGAAGTGTTTCAAGATCATCATAATTTTGTTTAGTTAAACAATCAAGAAGGTTGGTAGCATCACAAATATTTTGAAATTTAATTCCAATATGAGTATAAACTGGATGATCTATGAGAGCTTTTTAATCTTCAACCATATTACTAGTGTTGCAAAGGTGATATACTTTTTAAATTGTGCCAAAAATTTCTTAGTAATAATTGTAGCTTAACACATACATGATATTTACTATATCTTGATAGTTCCAGTCTTCGCAGCCTGTCACCATGTATCAAAATGAGCTCTTACTATGTCAGGTTTGGTTAGATGTTTTGCACATGATATTCAGAACAAAACATATCACAGATGTTTCCATCAGAAGAAGCTTGGAGAAATCCTTCCAATGGTATATCACACTCCCGTAACTGGTTTCTGGATCAAAAGATATGATCGAAATGAATGAGTGATTCTTGGTTAAGCATGTTTTGAGGTCATTTGTTGCACACAATGACAAGTTTAGTAGAAGATATGTTTCTGAAATAATGGTAAGGAAATATTCAAAAGTGAAAGAGGTCTTTGTCCACCACATACCAAATAACAAAAAACTCCTTCATTTTATGCACAGGTGCTACTATGTGGGAGATATGCAATGATATTTGGAGCCTACATTAAAACAAAACAAATTTATCATATTTTTTTACTGTTTTAGTCATTTTAGTGCGGTGCCATTTTACAACAGATGGAAAGTAATTTTGAAACACTCAAGGAGTTTTTTGTTAATCACGAGCCATATAACAAAAACCTCTCTCCATTTATTCACAAGTGTCATGAATTCGGATATGTGACTAGATCTTTACACCTCATTTTCACAGATTTAATTTTTAATGATTTTTTGTTTTAGAGATGATTTTGTCGCACAGATTATGAGCAATTGGAAATGAATGTTTAAAATTTGAGAGAGGTGTTTCTCCACCATGACCTTATCTACAAAAACCTTCTTAAGTTTTGTAACAGGTACTATGGTTTAGGAGATACAAGTTCATCTTCAACACCTATTTTCATAAATTCGACCCAAGTTTAATGTAACTGATTCTATTTTGAAGAAAATGGTTCAATTCAATTCCCTTAGTACAAGGATGAGCAAATGTATATATTTTATGAATTTCATAGTGAAGGCTAGAGTCTTGTGAAAGCTTTGAGCATCATTGTACATTCATCTCTCTAGTTTGGCAAGGAAATAAACCAGGGTTTGCAGCATTTTGTGGGATTCTTGTGGCAAAGTGATTTAGTATTGTTTGTCCTTCTATAATTCAAGTTATCATGTGTTAATGTGTGCCATTATCTATTTATTTTTCATCTTAACTAAATGAATCAATTATAAAGGTGGAAATCATTGATTTGCAGTGCTCTACCTGAGGGTTTGTTTAGCTTTTCATGTTTTCTACTTGTTTGAAGAGGATCTCTGATACTTTCATGCCCTATTCAACTCCTCACCAGTCTTAAGACTCTCCATTTCACTTATTCCAAAGTACCAAATCATTTTCCTACCTCACCCCACAGAAATCTCTGCAAGACTGAGTTCATTCCCCAAACCCAAAACTGCCTTTCACTTTTGATCCAACAAACCTACATAAAACACAATCAAACTCCTCTGAGCATATACTTAACCTAAAATTAGTCTTTACATCAGTCATCTCAAGCCTCATTCACTTTTTTTTCCTGAGATTGACAAGGAGAGAGACCTCTCCCAACCTAGTAGGGCTAGCTACCAGGTTAAGCGTGGTTTGATGTTACCCTAGACCCGCCCTTCTCAGCCTAAGGTAGATTTAGGCCCTAACATATCTTATTATAATTAAATGGGTTAATTATAGTAACATACACATCATTATTTTCATAAAATAAACTTAAAAGACTTATCTTTTAATATAAACCATAAAAAATATTAAAATAGATAATGTAAGGAACCAAAGGTTAAGATGTGAAAGATTTGCTTTAGCAAGTTTATATAATTTTTTTTATAAAGTTTATCATGATAATTCTTACACAAAAAATGGTGAATATATACATTAGAATTAGTGAACTAAGTGACTTTCTAATTCCTCATTTTGAAAAAACTTAATCTAGTTAAAGTTATAAATTCTAGATCCACTGAATACTTCCAAATTTAATGAAATATGTGTTATCAGTGGGATTTTAAAGTGTAGTACAAAGGGGCAGGGCTTTGATATCAGCAAATCGATGATCAGCGGGTCTAACAAACCATTCTTAAGGGACTGCATGGGAATACATTGATAGTGTTAAAACAATAGGGGAGGGCCAATGCTGATTTACAAAGGAAATTAGTTGCAAAACTAGAGGCAGGGAGGCCTTTTCTATCTCCTCTAGGGGGTGACATGGCAGAGCACCATTAAACTGTATGAATCCACATGGCAGTGGATGTTAGCATGACATGGCAGTATGGAGGACATGTGGCACACAGGTTCAGTAGTTTTAGGGGTCTAACGAGGGCATATATGGGTGACACGTGTCACCACTCAAGAAGTGCCATGTGACACTGATGACATCATCAATCCCGTAATTGGTGATCACACAAAGCAAAGGTTCCTCCTCTGCCGATGTCCCTTCCACCCTGCAATTGCAATATGTGATTGACCCTCCCAGATGTGATACTTTATGTGCCATACCGTATGAAAGTTCACATTTGGACAATTGGCCAACACTACGAAAGGAGGTAAAGAGGCTCCCTCTCCCGTGTTGTGATTGTGATACCCTAGGTGGGCCTGATCCTGTAGATCTGCGATTGCACAGTTCAAGGGGAGATATCAAAGGCAAGTGTTATAAGTCATTGTTATGCGAGATTTTATATAACAAAGGTGGAAGCCCATGAGCAGCAAGTCTAATGGCCCTAACGCTCAAGGACTAAGTACCTCTTCATAGCCCTCGGTCACATGAAGTAAAAAAGGCTAAGTCATAAAGGGCCAAGGGGGATCAGAACTCACTGGTTTTGTGATGTTTTAGTAATAAAGGTTGGCATAGGAAAGTCCTCCATATTACACCAAAACTGCATCACCAAGCATATCAAGATGTCGATAGTGTTTCGTAGAACTTTAAAGGTGTAGTGGCTTGGCAGCTATGTCATTTAATAAGGAAGAGGGAGCATTCTAACCCGACATGGGCTGATCTAGAAAGGCTCTCTGTGACACAGAACCAGGGTCGACGGGGAATTAAATAAACAAGGACTTGGTAGCTCGGGAAGACTTGATGATCCAGCATGGTGCCCCCATACATAGGAAAGATAAGGTACCGCCCAGGGGTCCTCTACTTTAGTACTACAACATGAACTGATAGCACCTATGCCTAGCTTTAAATGAGGGATCATTCAAGAAATAAAGGCAGAAATGACAGGAGTCGGCTGAGTAGCACAGGAGGCTATACCGTGAAAAAAATACAACTTGAAGCAGTATCGATCACATGGATGGGAATGAATATATTATGTTGACATTCTCATTTGATTTATTGACGTGTTTTGTATTCCTATAATGTATGGCCATTGAATGAGGCAATTAATGTTTTGTAATATTTTTGGGCCATAAAGTTATCCCTAGCCGAGACAGCTAGTCAATCTGACAGCTGAGACTCGACAAAAGATATTTTACTATAATGAATGATTCAAATGCTACCCCTCTCCAGATAAATAGGGGGAAGCAACACTTCACAAAGGTTTAGAAATTCTAAAGAAAAGCAACATGTGATTTTGAGACTGTATAACCTTATGCTACAGATCTTTTAGAATATCAAGTAAATGTTGGTGATTCCCCCTTCAAGTATTACATTATGTTATCCCTCTGTTAAAACTCACTATGTTCATATTTCTTCTTTGAATTCATGTAATCATAGCTGCTAGAAATATTTCAAACTTCCTCACAGATTTATTTGCATTGATATGTTAATGCATGTGCCTATAACTTCCTCACAAATTCATTTGTATTGACATTGTTAACGCATGTTCCTGAATGGATTATTGAAATTGTATCTTTAAAGTTGCGCTTCATGAATCATAGAACCCCATTTCTCTTCTGTCAATTATATCTGCCTGCAACTCAGATAAGCTTAGAAATTCTTGATGCTTCGAGATCTATGTGTTAAGTATAGAATTCTTGAGGCTTTAAGATCTATGTGGTGAGTTTCTTTCTCTCATTTTCTCTACAAAATCTTATTAAACTGTAATTCCTTAAACTGCTCGACCTCCACCATTTTATGCACATATTTCTGTGAGTTGCATATATGAAGAAGTACTTGAAATACATGACTTATACCTTTATATGAATGACCCAACCCATTCCTTATATATATATATGTGTGTGTGAGTGTGTGTGTGATGTCTCTAGTTTCTCGAGAATCATTTGAGACACACACAATCTAGATGTGCCCAGGCACTAGTCTTGTAAGCAATCCATGGTTGTTTCTAGGAGCTACAATAGTTGATATTGTTTTTCTATTTAGGAAATATTTTATTTTTATTTCAAAAGGGACATGTGCCAACTACATGTTGAGCACTAGAGGAATCACACATCACCTCATTCTTGATGGTAGAATATGCCTCTCAGTGAAACAAAATGGAATCACACATCCCCTCATCCTTAGTTATAAAATGTGTCTCTTTATACAACAAAATTTCAGATATTTTTTTTTTACTAACATTATTTTATTTTTATTTTGAAAACAGATAAATATTTTTATAAAATTTAAACTATTAACTCTTATTATATAATATAAATTCGTTTTTTTTTTTGATTCTTAAATAGAAAAACTAAAACTCACTCTTCATATATTATATATATATATATATATTGTATATATAATATATATATATATAATAGTAATTAAAGAATTCTTATATATATGTTAATTAAAACTTGCAGATAGTAATGGTGGTTGAACATTTAAATTTTTTGAATTTAAATTATCAAAAAAAAGTTTTTTTTTCAAATTATATGGAAAACACATTAAAAAAAACATTGTAGAAAATGCTCATAATAGTCTTACAAAAATGACCTCTTCCATAGAAGTTTTGTTCAAAAATATATATATTGTTGTGTGAATATGTCCATTAGTGGAGAACTTCCAATATAATAATAAACAAAAAATATTAGACATGAAGAGGTAGTAAAATATTTAGAATATCTTAATTATTATGTAGACCATATATTATTTTGTATGAAAGGTGACTTAGTGATGAGCGTCATCATTGAGTAACTATATGGGCCTTAATTGACCTTAATTCACCTCCTAGCTTAGTCAAACCAACTATTCTCACAACTTATTGCATAGTTTTGATTATATTTTGCTTATGAGATGAGTTAGAGTTGGCTATTTTGCTTTGTGGTCTAATGTGCATGTAATGCAAGAATAAAGGATAAAAGCAAGGAAAATGCATGGATAAAAAGTTAAAAGCAAGGAACTATGGTAAAAGACCTTGGTAAAAACTCGAACGGGACAAGGGAGAGGAATTACAGGAGGTAAATCCTCCTCACTTACTTCCCCCCCATTCGAATATTCCTCCATCAGCTGAAAGTACAAATAGCCAAATTAGGAGTACTAGAAGGCAACCAAACAAATGAAGGTGCAAATTTCCAAATCAGGTGTACTACAAGGCAGCCAAGCAAGTGAAGTTTGGAGACTTTAGATGTATAAGTAGAGAGGCTTAGGACCTCGATTTTTTTTAGTCACCAAGAGTTAGCAAGGACTCCAACTTTTTATTTGAGCCAACACTGAGTTAACTTAGAGGGCTGAAGCTCTTCGGTTAGGGCCTAACCCTAGCAGCCAAGGCTCCTCTTTATTATATTATATTCTAGCATAGATTCATGTTTTCTATTCATTTACTTCTATAGCTCATTTCCATTACAGAGGTTTATTGTTTAATTGTTCATTTGCTTAACTAGTTGTAGTCTCATTAAAACAGTGTAGAGTAGATCATTTATGCTTTCATTAAATTATTAGGTTAGCAAAGAAAAGATCCATAAGGTTGTCCACAGGTGTGTCGACCTCACCTCCTCCCTCTGGGACCATGATGTGAGAAAGAATCCCTGCAGCAACCCGAAAAACACAGAGTTTCAGTTTTGCATGGAGTTTGTTGTTTAATGTAGTTACGTGGTTCATTACATTGTTACTTGGTTCATTTGATGGTCATTCAGTCATTCCATGGTCACCTGTTCCTCCACCCTCTTTCCCAGATCTCACTCATACACCCATTCTCCTTAGCATAAAATACTTAAGCAGAAGTTGTTAGTTCATGTTTAAATGACTTTTACCCGTAGATTGCCTTTCACAACAAAACTCGACCAATCACCACCCGATTCACTTTTAACACTGACTTTTTTCACTTTAAATCCCCACCATCGATCTGCCTTGTCAGATCCAAAGGCTATCGCTCACCTACTCACCAATTAGCTCGGTCAAGTCTCCATCGTTGATCTGCATAGCCAGACCTGACATCTATCATGCCATATCATGTTGATTTTTGTCCGATCGTTATCTGCCCGAGGGCACACAATGAGAGCGGTTTCCCCGTGCTACGTGTCACCTGGGGAGGCTAATCACATAGACTTTTAGAAAACTACTTATAGCTTTGAAGGAATGCGATAAAAAACTTATTTCCTTCTAAACCCGCTGTCATTTCCGCAAAATCCTTTATGCACTCCAATCTCCACCATCAATCTACCGCTTGATATGACAGCCATCACATCACCCACTCACCAAATAGCTTGTCCCATCTGCACCGTTGATCTGCCTAGCTAGACCTGACGGCTATCATGCCATATCGCGTGGATTTCTTTTCGATTGTTATCCACCTAACAGCATGCGATAAGGGTGGTTTCCCTGTGCTATGTGTCCCCCATGGAGGCTAATCGCGTGAAATCTCAAAATACAACTTATGGTTTTGGGGGCACATGAAATACAACTTACAACGTCTGCAAACCCGCTACCATTTCCACACATTTCTTTTTCCCATGATCTAATATCCATCGTCCATCTGCCGATTAATCTTGTCCATCCAATTCTTGACATAGCCTCCCTGATGTAATCTCAACTGTCCATCCTGTTAGTTAACGCTCTTTGCCCATCTACCTATGTACCCTCCTGTGATCTGATCTTAGTCGTTCGTTTGCCTTTCACCCGCCTCATCTAATAGTCCTCATGCAATTTTGCTCCCTTACATCCTCTTTTGACCAATTTTGATCTCCGACTGTTCTTCCACTTAAACATGAACTTAGCTTAGTTTCCTTATCTTACCCCTTAGTCTAGTTTTTATGCTTTTGCTTCTGTAACTTAGATAATCAACATTAGATTAGTGTTGTTCTAGAAATTCTGCTTAGCATAGTTGTTTAATTGGTTATCTAGGATCTAATGTGAGTTAACATTACATGTTGTTTTCTTCATTACTGCAGCAGAGTAGCTCCCCCTTAGAATAGGTTTTCTCTTCTTCCATCAAAATCAAGCTTCTTCTGACCCTATAGAAGTCTGGCTTGGAACCCCTGGGGTCTCTTACCAGATGAGCAACTACAACAGGCAATACCTTCTCTTCTACCTGTGCATATAGCACTGTCACCTCCAAGTTTGTACAAACCCTAGGTTGATAAGTAAAGTTGGTAGCCCTCAGAGTTGCAACATTCTTGCTACAATACCTAGGCTCATCATCCTTTGGTGTCATTGTTGGGGATGTGTCAAAGTACGATGTGAATTACTGTTCCATTTATTTGTAGTCTCTAACTTTCTTTTCTTCTACTTCTAATCTTCAATTTTCTTCCATTAGTTTATTTCTGCAAAAGTAATCTAGTTTCTTTCTTTCATTTGTCATTTATCTACTTTCTTTTCCATTCTGCAATCAGCAATTTCAATTAAGCAAATAGTTTCCTTTTTGTTAATGTTTTTTCATTCAATTAATCAATTTCATTCTACAAGTAATTTTCTTTTTGTCAGAAGTCTTTTCATTCAATCAGCAATTTCATTTCTGCAAAACAAAAAATATTTGCATTAGGCATATTTAATTTCAAAAGTAGAAAATTGCATTGCATTATAGTTTTCCATTCAATCATAAAAACAAAAACAAAAATATTCTCCAACACCAACCCACCCCAATATTTGTTCATGTGGTGTAGTAAGAGCCACATCACCATTCACTCTTGTAGGTAGAAGAAGAAAATGACAAAGAATGTAGAAGAAATGGATGGAGATGATGACAGTGAGGACAATCCTCTTGGATTTCCCATTCAAGATACTAATGGTAGTGTGCACATGAAAAACATCCCTCCATCTTTCCTTCCAAAATCCCATGGCCTAAGGACGGAGGATCCAGAAACCTTTCTCTTTGAATTTAGAATTATTTGTAGATCTTATGTTTACCTATCAAAAACTCAAAAACAGAGATTATTTCCAACAACTTTAAAGGATGAAGCTCTAAGATGGTTCATGAGTTTAGGGACTAATTCAATAAGATCATGGAATTATATGCAAAATATATTTCTAGACAAGTATAAATATCATGATCTTAAAGAAGAAATATTTAGAATGAATCAAAGAGAAGATGAGATCTAGAGGATCTAATAGAGAGGTTATTGGACAATGTCAAGAGGGAAAAACTACATCGTTTAGGATCTGACGCACTAAAAACCCTCTTACTTAGAACAATTAGGGATGAATGGATTGATATCCTTAATATCATGAGTAAAGGTGATGCATACCAATTATCATATGAGGAAATATCTGAAACATGCAAACACATATCAAGAGGAAAAGAAAGAGTAGGTAAATGAACATCAAAATCAGTAAGTCAAGCTAAAATTGTAAATTTGTTTGATGATTTTAAAGAAGAAATTCTTAGCAGTATAACAAAACAAGTAGAAATGCTAAGAATGCAAGATGAAGGGAATGAAAATGTTGATATTTGTGTTGCAGAATCACAGGATATTAGAGCTTGTCCATCATTACAAGGTTGAAGAAATTTCACAAGGATGACAATGGACCAAGTCCATTGCCAATGCAGCAATGTTATGTAGCTCCAAGAGGACCATGGTAGATTATTCAGCCTGATATGATGCAAGATCCTAATTTATAATTTCAGGTTTATTCACATCCAGCTCCAAGAAGTTGGAACACACCTTTTCCTTGGCAACATTGGCCATCACAACACCAAAACCAATCTTGGCAACGAGGTTGGCAAGGCACTTATGGGAGCCATTGAAAATATCCTCAATATCCTCAGTATTTTCCTCAATATCCTCCATACCAAACTCCATGTTATCCTTACCATTCACCTCCACCACAACCACAACCCCATCCACATCCATCTGAAATATACATTTCCACTCAACTACCTGTACCATCATTTCCAAACCCACACATTAAAGTAGCTCAGCCCACTTACAATGCTAAGATACAAGAATTCCAAACATCTCCTCTTGAGGTCAATAACATTCACCATAGCTCAGGAGGAGTATTGCAAAAAGGCTATTCTCCTAATATCATTGAAGGACAACATACAAAAGAAGAAGATTTAGAAGAGAAGATCAAAAAACCATGGGTAGCATTTGATGAAGAGAAGATGATAAAATTAGAGATTGAGAGATCTCCCTCATAGTTACCATCAAATCCTCCATATGTTCAAGAGAACACTCAGCAAAAAGAGGAGGATTTGAAGGTCATGAAAGAAGAAGACATCCAAGATGATCCAAATCATTAAGTAGACCAGGGATATCCCAACTACATTGAAATATGGTTCCAGATAGTCAATAAGTTGCAACATCACTCTCTTCCTCAAATATGCTTGGTCCTTTCAAAGTAAAATCATTTGGTGTCTGAAATCCAAGTACATGTCAAAGCATATATTTCAAGCCTCCACATCATCTCGTTTGTCATCTTGATGTGCACTTGGCTCCATTGGAAGTATTATTACACTTGAAAGTGATTTTATTTTTCAGATAAGGTAGGGTAAAATAAAATAAAATAAAAAATAATAATAAAAATCTAAGGGGAAAACATCCATTGAGGTGTCTTAGATTGGCTCATTGATTGAAAACCTCCATGAGGCGGTCAATGGGTTGAAAGAGAAAAACAAAAAGAAAAAACATAATTGTTATTTGCAGGTGGGTGAAAAAGACAAGCAAGGAGCAAAGAGAAGGTCCAAAGGGAGCCTTGCCTCATATATGTTCATCTCCTCCACTCCTTACCATGCATCCCTCCATAAATTCCATTTCCTTTCACTTCATTGCTTCAATTCGGGTGAAAATTGTGTTTTCTATAGGATCCCCTGACTAGTAGAATGGTTAGATCCCCAAAATTCATTCTAGACATGATCTAACCCCTCACCTCATCCATTACCATCATCCTTGCATCCACACACACTCCTACTCCCTCTGTCCATTCATCAACTTCAAATCTGCAGTAACAAACACCATCAACAGATAATAGAGGAGGAAGAAAGATGATCGTACAACATAATCAGATCTACAATCAAGAAGCCATCAGCAAATAGCACAGGAGGAAGAAGAATGACCATCAGAAGTACCTTTGATCTTTGACAACTGTAGCATGGCATTAAGGCCACAGGTAAATATCCTACTCACTCACTCATATGAATCATTTGATCAAAAGTTGTAAAGGTTAAGAGGTAGTTGGTTTGTAAGTAAAAACATGGCCAGTATCCTCTGAAAAGAAAAGGCTAGTGGATTACATATACAAGAAACTTTGTTTTCTCAAGAATTTTCTCATTTCCTCTTCAAGCCTCACAAGAAAGGTGCTCATCAAGTATATCTCATGTGAGGGTAGATACAATATTGTTTATGGCTACCATTTTAGAATTCTTGAAGAATTAAGATTTGGGGTAGAAACACCAGTTCACCAAAGATTCAACATACCCTATTTTATAATGCAATCACTCATGGACTCCAGCAACAAAGTAAAGAAAGGAAATTCCCAATAGTTGGCTCACCATGTGTTGATCATAATCCTCATTGAGGATGCCCTCCTAAACCCCAAGATCCCTATAACATGGACAATCTTCAATGACTTACCATCAGAGGATGACATCAAAACCTTCATCTATGGTGTTATTCCTTCTGTCAGTGACGAGAAGGCAAAACAAGAAAAAGAGGATACAAAGCTAGATGGGGATGAAATGGATAAGGAAGAAACTAATACAGAGGGACATGATGAAGAAGACACTAATACAAAGGAACATGATGTTGAAATAGAAGAGGAAGAAGGAATTGAAATAAAAAAAGAAAGAACAACAAGAAACAAAAGAGCTAAGTGGCTTCAGGAATAGAGAAGCAGCTAAACAATCAAATCCCATGGCCCTAATCAGCAGCCATAATCCAATTTTAAATGATCCTCATTTGGCACTTAGATATCTCGCTACCTAAGAGCAAGAAATTTTACATTTTGATGATATGTTTAGGCTGCTAAGATATGATAATATACATTCTTGCATAAGGAGATGGGACACATTCCCACATAGCTTGAATATCATAGAATATCAGTGGCAAGAAGTAGAAAGGAAAGTAGGCTTCTATGAACAAGAAGAAGATACCATAGCAGAAGCATAGGATGTCAGAGAGGCTACCAGAGCCACTAAGTTGCTCAGAGGATGAGCAACAATTTCAGTAGGGGGGTGATGATGAGCCTCATCATTGAGTAATTATATGGGCCTTAATTGACCTTAATTCACCTCCTAAATTAGCCAAGCCAACTATTCTCACAACTTATTTCATACTTTTGATTATATTTTGCTTATGAGATGAGTTAGAGTTCAATATTTTGCTTTGTGATCTAATGTGCATGTAATTCGGGAATAAAGGATAAAATCAAGGAAAATGCATGGATAAAAATATAAAAGCAAGGAACTATGGTAAAATACCTTGGTAAAAACTCAAATGGGACAAGGGAGAGGAATTACACAAGGTAAATCATCCTCATTTACTTCCCCTCCATTCGAATATCCCTCCATCGGCTGAAAGTACAAAAATCACAATTAGGAGTACTACAAAGCAGGGAAGCAAATGAAGGTGCAAACAGCCAAATTAGGTGTACTAGAAGGCAGCCAAACAAGTGAAAGTACGCGTTTCTCTTTAGTTGGGAGCCAAGCCTCCATAGTAGAAGGCAACCGAGCTAGTGAAAGGGAAAGAATGAGTTTATCATTGAATTGGGAGCTATGCCTCCCTAATTTTGAAGGAATTCGTTGGATACTTTAGATGTATAAGTAGAGAGGCTTAGGACATCAATATTTTTTAGTCACCAAGAGTTAGCAAGCATTCAAACCTTTGACTATGGAGTCAGACTTCTAACAGTTTGTTATGTAATACATTGTTTTTATAATGAAGATAAGTCTTGCTTTGAGCCATCACTGAGTTAACTCAGAGGGTTGAAGGTCTTGGGTTAAGGCCCAACCATAGCAGCCAAAGATCCTCTTTATTGTATTGTATTCTAGCATAGATTCCTATTTTTTGTTCATTTACTCTAGTAGTTCATTTCCATTATAGAGGTTTATTGTTTAATTGTTCATTTACTTAAATAGTTGTAGTCTCATTACAGTAGTGTAGAGTAGATCATTTATGCTTTCATTCAATTAGTAGGTTAGAAAATAAAAGATCCATAAGGTTGTCCACAGGTGTCTTGGCTTCACCTCCTCCTTCTAGGACCATGACGTGAGGAAAAAACCTTGCAACAACACCAAGAACACAGAGTTTCAGTTTTGCATGGAGTTTGTTCTTTAACGTGGTTACGTGGTTTATTACATTGTTACTTGGTTCATTTCATGGTCATTCAGTCATTCCATGGTCACATGTTCCTCCACCCTCTTTCTGAGATCTCATTCATACGCCCATTCTCCTTCAGCATGAAATACTTAAGCGGAAGCTGTTAATTCATGTTTAAACAATTTCTACCCATAGATTTCATTTCACAGCAAAACCTGACCAATCACCACCCGATTAACTTTTAACACTGACTTTTTTCACTTTAAATCCCCATCGTCGATCTGCCTCATCAAATCCGATGGCTATCCCGCACCCGCTCGCCAACTAGCTCGGTCAAGTCTCCACTGTTAATCTTCCTAGCCAGATTCGATGGCTATCGCTCCATATCATGTGGATTTCTATCTGATAATTATCCACCCTAGGGCATGCGATAAGAGCAGTTTCTCCATGCTATGTGTCACCTGGGGAGGCTAATCACTTAAAATTTTAGAAAACTGCTTACAACTTTGAGGGCATGTGATAAACATTTTATCACCATCTAAACCCACTTCGTCATTTACACACGTTCATTTATGTGCTCCAATCTCCACCGTCAATCTACCACCTAATCTGACAGCCACAACATGACCCACTCACAAACTTGCTTTGCCCATCTCCACCATTGATCTGCCTAGCTAGATCCAACAGCTATCACGCCATATTGCATGGATTTCTGTCCGATTGTTATCCGCTTGAGGGCACACGATAAGGGTAGTTTCCCCATGCTACGTGTCACCTAGGGAGGTTAATTGCGTGAAATCTCAAAATATAGCTTATGGTTTTGAGGGCACGCAAAATACAACTTACCACCTCCGCAAACTCGCTACCATTTTCGCATGTTTCTTTTGCCCGTGATCTAATATCTGCCATCCATCTGCCGATTAATCTTGTTCGTCCGTCTCTTGACTTAGCTTCCGCGATATAATCTCATATGTCCATCCTGTTAGTTAACCCTATTTTCCCATCTACCTACATACCCTCCTGCAATCATATCTCAGCTTCTCGTTTACCTTTCACCAGCCTGATCCAATGGTCTTTATGCGTTGTTGCTTCCTTACATCCTCTTTTGACCAATTTTGATCTTTGACTGCTCTTCTGCTTAAACACAAACTTAGCTTAGTTTCCTTTGCTTACCCCTTAGTCTAGTTTTGATGCTTTTACTTCTATAACTTAGATAATCCACATTAGATTAGTGTTGTTCTAGAAATTCTGCTTATCATAGTTGTTTAATTGGTTAGCTAGGATCTGGTGTGGGTTAGCATTACAAATTGTTTTCTTCGTCACTATAGCAAAGCAGCTCCCCCTTAGAATAGGTTTGTTGTTCTTCCATAAAAATCAAGCTTCTTTTGACCCTATATAATTCCATCTTGGAACCCCTGGGGTCTCTTGCCAGATGAGAAGTGATGACAGGTAGTACCTTCTGTTGAGTCCCAAACCTGCACTTCCCTATATACCCTTTCAACCTTCTTTTTCCATTTACTTCATCCACCCAACTGTCAAATAATTGTATATTAGTCTAAAAAGAGCTTATGAAATGGTTTCCTAACTATGTTTATGACTGTTGTTTGATTTAGATTTTTTTGTTCAAACAACTATGGAAACTTGTCACTTTCCGCAGCCAGCCCAAGTTTTTGCAGCCATTTTGTCAAAGGCTATGTTACAGGTGTCCAATGGAGAAGCCAGCCACATGGGCAGGATTCAAGTGACGTGTACATGAAGTGTGTCCCCTCAGATCAGTCAAATCACTCATAAATGGTCATGGTCAACGGCGGTCAAAGGAAGGGCCAAATGAGTAATTTTGCGGTGGCACGGCTCTGTTTTGCCCACGTGAAGGTTTGCGTGGCACAATTCTTAGTTTCTGGAGGTACTGGCACAACTATCGATCAGCCCATGAACTGAATCGAGCAGCCACAACTCCATGGATTCAACTGCCATCATGACCATAACGCTAGATCTAAGGCCATGGAGATTTACGTGTCTCTTGGCAGCATAAAATCTAGGAATTAGTTGCAAGCATTTTCACTTATAAATAACACATTGATATACGCTGGATAGTTAGTTTTTGAGATGTAATTTTGACTGTTGATATCAGCTCACTTTACTGCACTTTACTTTGTTTTATTACTGCACCTTAATATATGAGAAGACATCATTCCTGAATTCGATTTGTGACTAAGTAATTGGCTGGCCGAGGTTATAGAGGGCCCCTGTACACCAAAGCTTTGTATAGTTTCTTACTTGCTTTCATTTACTGTTTTTATAATCATTACTTGTATATATTTTGTACTGTTTTGATGTTCATTACTATCCATATTTCCTTTATGTTTCTTTCCATAACTGTTAGCTGATCAGTGCTTCTCTTACAGGTTTTTGTAGGCAGCCCGGGCAAATTTACATATTTTTGATAACTACTGACATGAGATCATCTTGTCCTTTCTGCTGATTTTCATTTACTAAGTTTAATTCCAACATTGTCATTTCTTTCAAGTTTTGTTTTGCTTAATTACTTTTCTGCCATTTAGACATCATATTACTTATCTTTTTATGATTTCCTTTCTATAGCCAAGCGACTCAATTAGTAAGGAATCAGAATATTACTTGTTGTAGTATGATTTAGTTTGCTTTCCTGCAAGTTAGAGATTGAATTACTTATGTCATTTTCAAGAATTAAAATATGAATGAGTAATTAAATCTTAGTTTCCTTTTATGCAATTTAATTTCCTGCAATTTAGATATCATAATACTCAGCTTGTTTATGATTACTTCCTATAGCTGGAGTGAGTCGAAAGGTGAAGGGTCAGAGTATGGGTTGAAGTAGTGTGATTTAGTTTGCTTTGCTTTCAGCCTTTGAGTTGCTTTAAGTTCAGTTTTTATTTTCTTTTTCATACAACAGTAAGGATAGTGGGCCATTGTCACTAGTTCATTGTTTTGGTACATTTACTTCTTTTGAGAATTGATTTCATTACGGTCAGTTTGGAAACCTTGTTTTTGAGAACTTTTAAGTTTGGAAAATCATTGTAGAAATCACCATTACCATGCATACTTAATTTTCAATTTTTCCATCTCACACTAGGGAATCCACAGAAGATAAACCCAAAAACAAACTAAAAAAACATAAAAACGACAAAAGACTAAGAAAAAGGTTATCTTGCACATACAATGCACTTCACGTCATCAGTTTACGACTCATGGATTGAAATTTTAAATAGCAATTTAGGACATACTAAATTGACCAAACATTTTGGTGCCGTTGCCGGGGAAGTGAAACTAGTTAGCCAATTTCTTAAAAAAATATATAAATAATTTTTTTTTCAAGGAAGGAAAATTTATAACCTCTCAGAGTATGCTCTCCTCTTGTGCGTAATGTGACCTGGAGGATCAGAAAAGAGAAATTTATTGGTTTAATAGTTTCTTGAGTATGCTCCCTTCTTGCACCTAGAGTGACCTGGAAGACCAGAAAGAGAATTATTAGCCTGAGTTGATGAAAAATAAAAAATGACATGCATAGAGCAAGAGATTCTAGGGGAGGGCTAGAGCTAAGAGTTCGATTTTCACAACTCCATCTACTTCAAAGAATAGAAAAGAGACACCTCCATCATCTCCAACTCATACTCCTAGCCTTAGGATTCCTGGAGTTGAAGAGGCAGTAGTTGAATTAGGAGACTCTCCCACACCATCCATTGAATCTGAATTAGGAAAAGATCCTTTCTTTCCTTCTATAGGGAGACACATTGTAATTGAAGAAGTAGAATCACCTGAGGAAGAAGAGGGAGAAATTCCTCCTTATTTGCCATTAGTAGAGGAACTAGAGGACTCTGAAATCTCTGAGGAAGCTATCATGACAGAGGAGGTAGTTAACAGATTTGGTAGAGGTAGAGGTAGAGGAGGGGGAGGAGGAAACAATGAAGGAGGTAGATGTAATAATGGGGGAAATAGGGATGGAGATAACTCATTCAGATTTCCTATAGTCGATGAGGATTCTCGAGAAACAATGAAAAATATTTCACCATCTGTCCTCCCAAACTTTCATGGGTTAAGAAATGAGGATCCTGAAACATTTCTATTTGAGTTTGAGGTCGTGTGTCGAACTTATGACTATCTGGAAGAATCTCAAAAACTCAAACTGTTTCCTTCGACATTGAAAGAAGCTGCTTTGAAATGGTTCATGGGATTACTCACCCAATCCATTAGGACTTGGAATGATATGAAAAAACATTTTTGGATAGATACCTGGACTATTGCATGCCCACCAATCATAAGGACGAGGTATTCAAAATGGTACAAAAAGAAGATGAAAACTTGGACGATCTACTTGAAAGATTTCAGTATAACCTCAAAAGAGCAAAAATGAGTAACCTCGATGAAGAAACCTTGAAAGCCCTTCTACTAAAAGCCATTAGAGATGAATGGATAGATATTTTGAACATGATGGGAAAAGGAGATATATCTCAACTTCCACTTCATGATATAGCAGAGCTATGTGTCCATCTCTCAAGGGGAAAATCTAAAACTAGAAAAGGGCCTAGAGATCCTTCTCTCATCAGAGCAAACAAATCTGCAAGTAGATCAGTAAGTAGGGCTGAGATTGGCAATATGGTTGATGAATTCAAAACTGATATCTTACGGAGTCTTAGTGAGCAGCTAGACACTCTTAAGATACACAATAAGCAGAAAGCAGAAGCTGAAGCTTTGGCCATCTTTTGCCCAAAATGTAGAAAGAAACATGCTCTACGGGAATGTCCCTTGGAGGCAAAAGTTGTAGAAACATGTGTGGTTTGTTCAGAGAATCATGAGACCAAGGATTGTTCTTCAATTCCTGGGCTCAAAGCTGTCTTTCAAGAAGATCCAAATACAATTGAGTCTCTCTGTTTTGTTTCAAGGAGACCTTGCCAAGGGCAACAAACCAAGGGTTTAAAAACTCTATGAACTTTCAAACCCCACCAAATTGGAATCCTTGGCAACAACCTTGGCCCCAACCACAAAATCCATTTCAATCATGGGTACAAGGCATGCAAAATCCTTATGGGAGATTTTCTCAATTTTATCAATATCCTCCATCTTTTCAAAGCTAACAAGCTCCACAACTTCCAAATCAAAATCCACAACTATCATTGCCATTTCCACAACAACAACAACCTTCTCAACATAATCCAAATTCTCAGCTCTTGCTTCCGTTCCAACAGAAGAAAAATCAACTTCCTTCCCAGCCATTTCCAAACCCCAATAATAAAAACCCTCAAAATGCTTACATAATAGAAGGTCAAGAATTTCCTACCTATATGATTGTTCCTCTCAATGATGTACAACTCAGATCTGGTAGAGTTTTAGATAAACCTTCCATAGATGCCCAAAAGCAAAGCATTTATGAGGAAGATTCTCTTGAAGCCAATAAAGGTTTTGAAGCATCTCTTCGAAACCCAAGCACTCAGAAAGAAAAAGAAAAATAGTTAACCCCCACAACTCCTATAGTTGAAAAACCTGCATCTTCATCCACACTTCCTTTTCCTGAAAGATTACAAATTGACAAAGGGGTGGAAAACCAAATTTTGTTGTCGGACTATGATTTTCTAGATGAATTGAAGAATATCTGTATCAAGATTCCCTTGTTACAAGCCATTCGAGAGTTTCCTATTCTAGCAAAAACAATAAAGGAGTTGATTCCTAAAAGACCAGGAAGGAAACCTAGAGATATAAGAAGAATCCACCTGGTAGGAAAAATTGTAGATATCATGATGGGAAAAATTACTATGCAGAAGTATGTAGATCCCGGTAGTCCAATTGTCAAAACATATATCAATGGGGTAGAAATTCCAAATACTTTGATTGGTTTAGGGGCTGCTATCAACATTATGAGTAGACAGACTATGGAACAGCTGAAGCTTCCTAATTTTATTTTTACACCTACTTTACTACAACTTGCAGGTCAATCAATTATCAAACCAAATGGTGTATTAGAAGACATTTCGGTCTCCTGAGACTCTTGGGAATATCCAGTAGATTTCATGATTTTAACTCCCAAGAGTAATTTAGGAGGACACCCTCTCATCTTAGGAAGACCTTGGCTAGCCACAACTGATGCCTTTATCAGTTGTAGGTCTGGGGATATGTATATTTCTGATGGTAATTCAACAAATAAATTCAATTTGTATCCTCCGGCAAAAGCAATTACAGAAATAGGAGATAATGAGTGGGTTGATGATGAGAACACTATACAACCTGTCTTTACCATTTCTGAGGTCAGTGAAGATAGTCAAATTCTGAACACATTAGAAAACTTTGAAACATCCTCAGAATATGACCACACACAATTTCAGTTAGATTCTGACATTGAGTATCTATCATCTAGACAAATGTCTCTTTTTTCTATGGAAGAGTTTGGTAGTTCCGCCATTGAGATCTTTCCAAGTAAAACATTGAATATCAACAAAAACTTGGAAAGATCACAACAGGGAGAACTAACCAAAATCTTGCAAAAACATTCTACTGCATTTGCATGGGAGTATACCAATATGAAAGGTATTGATCCTAAGACTTGCATTCATCACATATACATTGAGGAAAACAGTAGACCAATCAGACAACCTCAAAGAAGGATGAATCCAAACCTTAGGGAGATAGTGAAAGAAGAGCTCCAAAAGTTACTTAATGTGAACTTCATTTATCCAATTTCAGATAGTCGATGGGTTTCTCCTTTGGTTATAGTACCTAAGAAGAATGGTAAATGGAGAGTTTGCATTGATTACAGGGAATTGAACAAAGCAACTTTGAAGGATCACTT
>APFE030427559.1:0-19545 GCA_000404065.3 Pinus taeda
AAGAATGCTATAGTACAGTGGAAAGAACGAGTGTCAGTGAAACAGATGATCTAGTTCCTGGGATGGGAACATTCCTATGCTCAATGCAGGGAGGCAAAGCTGGTCAAGGACACTCAAAGGGATGTTCCTTCCATGGGTCTGAGCGTATGTCAAGTTGCAGAAGCTAAGGGATTGCAAGTTTGAATTTGCAAAAAAAATGGTCAAAAAGTGGCTTAAACACGAGTCCAAGTGAAGTCGACTCAAGGCCAAAAGGTGCAAATGGTCAAAATGCAATGCAATAGTACAACTCAACATAAAGGAGCCTTTAGGGTATAAGGCCAGAACCAAGCGAAGAAGCAAAGAGGAATATGTCTTCATCGCATAAGTCATGGCGGGACTATAGAGGATTCCCGAGCCTACTCAAATTGAAGCAGCATGGGCAACAAATGTCAGTGAGGTGCTAACTACGATGCCCATGAAAAGGATGGCTCTACCATCATGTCATGGTTTAAAATAGGAGAGTGAAGGTGGTTTACGAACCATAACACGATGGTATCAACCCTATGGCAAGTGTATCGATAAATGGAGGCTAGTATGCATAATGCCATGGAAAAAATGGCTTCCTTAACCTATATGCCAGTGAGAAAACGATACCTGCCATGATGGGCCAACAGTCATGGAATCGTCTCGAAACTGTTGAAAAAGTGTCCAAAATGTCCTGAAAATCAAACTGTTCTCGACATTCCAAGCTCCCAAGTTAAAAGTTACATGAGACAAAACAAAATCAAGTTTTGAAATTTTTTTACATTTTCAAAGATTATAAAATAGTTTTTCGACTCACTGTTACACAACAATTTGTCACCGTCCCTCTTACCCCTTCTCCTGCACCTTGGAGGACTCATTCCAGATTCTGTGTGAAGTGACATGACCTAGAAACACTTGCATCGTATTCCCCTGAGTATGAAATTCATTTTCCTTGAAGACATCTCCTGCAAAAAACCCATAAAAACAACCCTTTTTCCATTGGCACGGTTTCACTGTGCAGCACTCGCGCCAATGGGGGAAATCCTCCAAAGAGGGCGCGCCAGCTGGAGCTCTGTCACAGAGTTGCACTCATGCCAGCCAAAAAGGGTAGTGTTTTTAACAAACCAACAGCCGAAGATTCTTCCTAACCAACTCCTGGACTGAATCTATCTTGAATTTGTTTGGTTTGGCTTCGAATCTCCATAGAGGGGAAGTGGTTTGCCACCTCTCATGGAAGATTCTTAGTGATAAAGACAATCCCATGAATATTGTGGATGATCCTAACTCCTCCTCCTCTATCTATAAAAGCCTGTCCTTTTACCTTAGGCAAGCTAGTTCCAAAGATTGAGAAGTGTCAAGTTCATGCTGGAAGAAGCCTTCTTCATTCCCATAAGGCTAAATCTAAGTAAGGAGATTCTTGTCCAAGTAACCAAGGAGAGAGAGGCTTGTTCCCATTTCCAACAAGCTTTGCAAGGCATGTGCTGCTGATCACCCAACCAAAGGAGGATTTGACGTCAGAACTATGGTTGTATTCTTCTTTGTTTATCAATAATAGACGACTATTATTATGGTTCCACTCTTATTGTTCTTTGTAATAATGATGAGTTATATCCTTTCTGACTGATATATAGTTGCATCTATTGGATTTTATGCTTGTGTTTACGTGTTTCTTTGCATGTGCAGGTGTCCATTCACGGAGATCGTGGGGATTGTGACCGGCCGGAGCAAAGGAACAAAAGCATCAACTCTTCTACAAGCACTAGCGTTGGAATCCAGGTAGGCCCTCATCATTGGTCTTTAATTTGCAATTAGGAACTTGCGTGATAGCGTTGTATGATAGTTGCTAGACCCGATCTGGGCTAGTAGGGATCGCCTCTGTCCGCAGAGGGGATTTACCTCCACAAAAATTTGGCGACTTCACTGGGGAGTCAGTTTGTTGTTTGATTTGTAAACTTTGGACGGAGCCTGAAGTACGGCCAGATAGCATGCGAAACGCTATTGCTCTGCATTAGTGAAGTAGATCAACGCCACTTCAGTCCATCTCCGGTTTGGTTTACGAACTGAACAACTTGGAACTTGTCTTGTTTCTTGGTTTTTCCTGCTTGGTTAGCCTTCTTGGTTGAGTTCTTGTGCTGCTTCTCATCCCTTGGTGTACCTGGTTACTGTCGACCTAGCTTTGGCTTGCTTGTTTTTTATTTTTGCATAGCAATCTTGATTGGCACGCTTTTATAGCGTTACAGTCGTGGAAATTGGTGCTAGTTGCTCATTGACAACCCATGCCAATCCCTAAAAGGCGCTAGTTGCAACCTGACAGTCGCGCCAGGCCTGGGAACTTTTGAAGTTTGCTTGGTTCTGAGCCTTCTGAGCTTGGTTTTTGTTCTGGGTACCTTTTTTTGACTACTTGAGTGTGTTGGAGTCTTATTGGACTGGCTTTGATCTTTACACTTTGGGTGTTTGCCTTTTTCCATCGATTTCACATTTCTAGCCCTAGGGCATCTTGTGGCTTTGTGTGTCGAGCCTTCCTCAGGTGTTTTTGGTCTCCTATTGGTCCAGTCGACTCTCTGATTGCTCTCTTGCACTTGTTTGGTGGTCGTTAATCGTTTTATTGCGTTATTTGGGTGACTTGCTTCTTTTTCACTTGAATTCCACTTTGTTTCGTTTTGAGCCTAGATTACACGGCTCATTGGTGTCTTTGGGACTTTTCTCATTCTTTGGAGGTTTGCTTTGTGATGTAGGGATCTGAATGTGCTTGTATTGAGTGGAATTTGTTTGTTATCATTTCTCAAAGTTTGTTTAGTGCATTTTGCCATCAACATAAAATAATTTTTTTTTGTTGCTTTGCATTAGTTAATGAGAATTAGAGCTTTTCATTGTGATTAGTGATTAGTGATCTTGAAGAAAAGTTTGTTAATTTCCATTAGCTGCATTAGAGAGATTTTTTGTTGTTTCGCGATCATTTCGTTTGTGTGAAAGCTCTCAAACTCTCTCGTAGCTAGCATTCATCGAATGAAATGACATATTTTGGCATATAGTTTGCATTTAGGAAATTTTGAGACATTACATACGGTAAGGCCTGAAAACTGAAACATAATACAAGATCAAATTTAAAATGATCTGAATGAATCTAACAACGCATTGGAACATAACGCACACTTTTTAGAGGTCTAGGCTAGAGACGTGCTCCGGCGTCGTTAAACCTAGTCACTTTTGTTTCCACTCAAGGTTGGGTGATTCCTCCTTTTGTGACTCAATAGTGGTCTAGTACGGACTTGTGCTCCCACGTACCATCGAGTATATGGGGAGACCCCACTAGGTTATCATCCTTTATCCATAGGAAGCCGTGTCTTCCGCCTTACGGCTCGTAATGCACCGAACACAACATTCGGGAAGATTGACCGCTGTACGGAAAGTCTTTGGTTTTCATACGATTCCCAAGGTGTATATGCAGTTTTACAGATTGTCTGGTAAACCCTTTTGCCTAGTTCTCCAGAGTAGTCACTTTTGATCCTTTTCAGACTCCCTAAAAGAAAAGGCTCACCTGAGCATTTGTCACTTCGGGCTCACTAAACATTCGAAGGTGACTAGAGTCATCTTTTTGTCCTTCTCTCGTCTCTTTAAAGATGAAAAGGTCAAGTTATGTCCTTGTGTCTTAAAATTTATTCGGCCACGTTCACATTCACCCTGTTAGATCTTGTTTGTGTTAGCTTGAGTAAGGTCCTTTTGCATTAGTTTCCTTAGGATTTTTTGGATTGAATCATCCTGGCGGAATCATCGATCCTGTCTCCCGTCACTAGTGACCAAGGGTATCCTTCTTCTGCTGCTCCTGAGACACCGGTTGGTAGTGGCACTCTCCCTGTTATTCCGAGTGTCCAACCGTTGAACTCTCACGCTCAAGAAGATGATTTTGATGATCTACACTGGAACCCTGTTTGGGAGCCTTCCAAAGAGGATACTCCTTTTACTCCTATTGGTGTTTTGGTCCCAATGTCTTACTATGATATGGATGACACATCTCCCGTCGCGAGTGAAACACCCATTTTGACGAGTGTCGAAACTCCTATCTCGGCCGTAACCCCACCCTTCAGTGTCACCCCTCTCGGTGTCATGTTGCCCTTACGCTATAGGGCTTTGAGGGATGTTATGGGTTCTAGGAACTCTTGCTCGGGTACCATGTGGGATCACAACATCACTCCCACTTCGGGATCTTTTATTCCTCAAATTTACAATACAGTTGTCACTTCAGTCCCAACTATTCCAACTGTTTGTGTAGCTTCTTCAGCGCCTATTGTTAGTGCTGTTACGACATCCTCGATTGTAACCATTGTTGTGGTCCGTCCCACGGTTCGGTAAATAATGGCCAGTCGATTCCTACATCCGGAGTTGTCGATCCTACACTTAGTGCCCCACCTTCTTCTGGTTCCATTCTAGCAGGGGAGGCATACAATCAGTATTTGCAAGCCGTCCAGAATTTGAGCGCGCAAGGTCCAGTTTGTTACTATGACCCCGTAGGGCATCATCTTTATATTGGATCCTTGCCATCTCAGCCTGCGGTTGAGGTCTCAGTTTTGATAAATGTTGCTTGGGGTACCACTCGTTATGGTGGTGGCCAAGCACCCCTTTCGGATCAAGGACCACCTTATCAAGGTCAACCTTCTTACACACAGCCTTCTTATGGGCAGCAATATTACGGGCAATCTTATCCAGGGCAGCCTGGAGGCCCACAAGGACAACCCTTTCAGGGACAACCTTCGGCCTATGGTGGTCCATTTTTCACTTATCTTGGGCAACCCTCTGGAAATCCAGGACAACCTTATATGCAACAAGGACAACCTGGGATCCAGCAGGGATACCCTTCCGGTCAACCCTCTGGTCATCCAGGACAACCTTTTATGCAACAAGGACAACCTAGGATCCAGCAGGGGTACCCTTCCGGGCAGGGTGGTCAGCCTTACGTACAGCAAGGCCAACCCACTGCCTAGTCTGGTCAACCATCTAGACAAGTTGGTCAACCTCAAGGACAACCAACTGTCCAGTCCGCTTAGCCATCTGGTCCATCAGGACAACCCTTAGTTGTACCAGGACAACCCAACACCCAACAAGCTCAACCTTCTGGGCAAGTGGGTCAATCCCAAATACAACCACGACAACTTTCCGGCCAGGTGGCCCAACCCCAATCCTCTCAAGGACATCTTTCTGGGCCTGCTCAACCGGGCATGCAAATGGTTGTTGCTTCTCAAGCTCCACCTGGTTTCTAGCCCTAGGCTGGGTCCCAGACCCAAGCTGGTCTTCAGATGCAAGGTGGGTTTCAGTCTCAACCTTATTATCAAGCGCAACCTGGTCCCCAGGCTCAGTATGGAGCCCAACAACCTTATGGTTTCTAGCAACCCTAGGGGCAAGCTCAGTTTGCCCCGTACCAAAATTATCAACAAATGCAGGTCACTCCTTATCAGAATTACTAGCAACAGTATGTTGCTCCTGCAGGCCAAGTTGGTAATCAATGGGGTGCTGGGGGGCAAGTCCAAGGTCAGCCGTCCAGTTATGGCTATAACACCTATGGATAGAATCCCTACGGACAGAACCCCTATGGGCCAGGTCCGTCCGGACAAAATCGATGGGGGCAACCAACAACTGGTTGGAACCCTAGTACTACCTCTTATCCACGACCACAGATGTTCTTCAATCCTCAGTTACCCTTCTTAGCAACATTGGAACTGCCGGATGTGCCCAAATTGACTAATGATCCTATCCTTCATAATCCATTTTGGTCACCAGTTCCAACCAAGATTCCTGGTGATTGTCCCAAATTCAATGGAAAAGCTGGAGAAGACCCTCAAGCCCACGTTATGACTTATCATCTTTGGTGTTCGTCCAATTCGTGGCTTGACGAATCAATCCGGCTCCACCTTTTTCAAAGGACTCTCACCGGCTCTGCTGCTAAGTGGTATATTGAGCTAACTCGCAAATCCTTTCAAGATTTTAACTCGTTGGCAATGGAATTTCTAACATATTTTTAGTTGCCAATTCGGTATGAGACGAGAATGCATCTCCTCACATCTCTTAAATAGGACATGACCACGCACATATCCGATCCTATACATGAATGGAGACGGTGTCGCCGTTTGATTAAGTTCTGGATTCCTAACCAGCTCCTGACCGATTGGTTTACGACCTCCTTTGTCCCTGCGATCACACGAGACATTGCTATGGGGGCATGTGTAACTGAAGAGTACGCTATTGTGTGTGCTCAGTACCTTGACTTGGTTTATTCCCAGTCCGGTACCCTATATGATTATTTTCCTAACACCCCGAGACCCGAAACATCCAAAGCTCCGCCAAAGCCATCTGTTAATGGTGTTATTGGATCTGTAAATCCGTCTTCTAAGAAATATTCCGTGAACCCTAGGAAGCAAAAGTCGAGTGCTTTGAACGAGAATACTTCTCAGGGTGTGTCTAGTTCTGGAAATACTTCCAGGTTAACGCCGTCCATTCCACCACAGCAGATAAAGCCTCGAAAGGAAAAAAGAAGGGAAAAGGGAAAAGTAAATCTAATCAACCCAAGCAGGATTCCCCTAAACCTCCACCCAAGGAAGGAGCCAATCATAAACCGAAGTATCCTTGTCTTATCTGTGACGAGGATCACTATACCAAAGACTGCCCAAGGCGGTCTGAAGTTAGTCGCTTGTTGAAAGGTGCTCCTGGGACTCCTGCGGTGCTGAAAGAACCTTTCCCCTCACAGCAAACGCAAATGGTGGCTAACCCATCCTCATCTTCTTCTCCCTTTGGTTCTCAAGTGTTCATGGCCACCTGCCGGGAAAGAGCCTGAGGTTCCCTCAAGCGCTCCTCCGTCCAGTTCTGGTCCCCTCCATATCGAGAGACCTAGCACTGAGACGCCTATTCGACCCCCTCCTAAAGGTGTACTCCGGAGATCTTCTTACAACCCTAATGCTCGTGCTGCCCAACACTACAACATTGTTGAGGACATAGCTTAGGCTCCATCAGCTATGTCCGCTCTAGAAGTTCTCCAGAGCTGCCCCCCCCAGAGGAAGTCCTTGCTATCAGCCATTGGTGGCATTGACTCGGCTGACTCGAATTTGATTACTTTTGATCTTGAGAGCCATGTACCGAGACTGCCTCACCAAATTGCCTTCCTTATCTAGGTCATCATCAATTCTAAAATTATTCATCGTACGGTTATTGATGAAGGCGCTTCAACTTGCATTATGTTTGTTGCTTGTTGGAAGGCTATTGGTTCTCTGACTTTGAGTCAGTCTCCTGCAACCTTGGAAGCCTTTGACGAGAGAGAGTCTCGCCCTTATGGTATCCTCCAATGCTTGCCTATTACTTTGGAAGGGAAGATTGTTGAAGTGGAAGTTGAAGTCGTTGATGCTAATCTTACTTACAACCTCCTTTTGGGCCGGAGCTGGACATATGCCATGCATGCCGTGGCTTCATCTTTATTTCATGTCATTCGTTTCCCTCATCAAGGGAAAATTGTCATAGTAGAACAGCTCTCTTTCTTCGCTTCCTCTTCCGAAGGCAATGTGCCTTTTGTGGAGCATACCTCCATTCCATTAGAGAGTGTGGGAGCTGGGCTCTTTAAATTTCCCACCCTCATGGGTGTCTTTTCAATCCCACCTCCGAACCTTTCCTCTATCAATATGATTTCGGTTTGTTTTGATCCTTGGGTCCTTCCCCCCATTGACCAGGTAGAATCATGGGGCCCTGAGATGCCATTGAGTCCCGCCGAGCTCAACTACATTGAGATTGTTTCTGTATCGGCTCCTCCTCCTGAATCTGCTCCTTTGGGTAGAGCTCTTTACTTGTACGCTCATTCCCCTTGGCATGGAGACTATGCTTCTTCGGATCCTTTAAAGGAAACATTTCCTTCCGATGAAGCTATTATTGAGACTATGTCTCTCGAGGAACCCCCTTGGTCCCATCTTCACCATCGTTCCTCGTTCCTCCCTACCCATCGGGAACGCTTGCCTGTCTCGAGCGGTTTTCTCATTGTCTCCCCACACAACCCCTTCAGACACCCATCCAAGTATATCAAGTGTCCTCTAAAGGGAATCTGGGAAACATCACGCAAACCCAACCGATTGACATCTCTGTTAAACCAGGGATTGTCGAGCATATCTATATCGGAGTGACTTGTAATCCTGAGGAAATTCAGCTTTATATTGGTCTTTTTCGCGAGTTTCGTGACGTCTTTGCATGGTCTTACGAAGAAATTCCCGGAATCGACCCAAGCATTGTGGTGAATGAGATACCCACGTATCCGGGAGCTAAGCCTGTCCGACAGCGTTTACGCCCCGTGCACCCCTGAAAGGCTAGGCCATTAAAGCAGAAGTCGAAAAGCTTCTCAAGGCTGGCTTTATCTACCCCATCCCACTCACAGATTGGGTTTCCAATATTGTCCCTGTGGATAAAAAGCAGGGTACCATTAGGGTCTGTGTTGATTACCGTGATATTAATCGAGCATGTCCCAAGGATAACTACCCCACAACCTTCATTGACTAGCTCATTGATGAGTGTGCCGGAAGTAAGATATACTCGTTTATGGACGGTTTCTATGGTTATAACTAGATTAATATCGCACCAGCTGATCAGCACAAAACCGACTTTATCTGTCTGTGGGGCACTTTCGCTTACAAAAAGCTCCCTTTCAGTTTGAAGAATGCTGGGGCTACCTTCCAACGCGCGATGTCTTATGCATTCCATGATATTCGACACATCGTGCAGCCTTACCTGGATGATCTTCCAGCTCATTCAGCTAAGTGTCAAGATCATCCTGCTCATCTCCGCGAAATCTTTCTCCGCTGTCAACACTACCGTATTCGGCTCAACCCGCATAAGTGTGTCTTCTACGTAGAGTCTGGTAGACTTCTCGGGTTCATTATCTCCCAAGAGGGCATCTGTCTAGATCCCCTTAAAGTCGAGGCCATTTTGAATCTTCCCCCCCCTGCTTCCTTGCAGCAATTGCAGGGTAAAGTGAAATTTTTATGATGCTTCATTCCGAACTATGCCGAGGTGGCTAAAGGTTTTACGCGGTTACTAAAGCGAGACGCCCCGTTTCGATGGGATGCCGTCGCTCAAGAGTCCTTCGAGCATCTCAAGGCTCTCCTTGTTTCTGCTCCTTTGTTGCGTCCTCCTAATTACCATTGTGATTACACTTTGTATCTGGCCGCTGCCGATACCACCATTGGCATGGTTCTTGTTCAAGATGACGATGATGGCACTGAACACGTCATTTATTATATCAGCTGCAATTTATTGGATACAGAATCTCGATATGCTTACATCGAGAAGTTGGCATTGGCCGCCATTTGTGCCGTCCAACGCTTCTGCCATTATATCTTGTTGTGCACTACGACAGTGATCTCTGATTGCAACCTAATGACATACATCTTGTCATGACAGCTGCTGGGGGGAAAGTACTCGAAGTGGATTGTTATACTCCAAGAGTTCGACTTGGAATTCACTACTGCCAAGTCCAAGAAATCTCTTGTCTTTGCTGAATTGTTGTACTCTTTGCCATCGCTTACTACACCCCTCGGTTAGAAGATCATATTCCAGATGAAACCCTCTTCTTAATCAACACCCTCGATCCCTGGTACGGGGATATCATTGTCTATTTACAAACATCCTCTTTTCGTCCTGAGACATCTAAGGATGCTCGACGACGGATCCGCCATCAATCCCAACCATATCACATTGTTGGGGACACCCTGTACTGCCTTGGCATTGATTCTGTTCCCCGCCGATGCTTAACACTCGAGGAAGCTGAGAAAGTTTTAAATCACTACCACTCTGGCGCCTGTGGCGGTCACATGTCCATATATGCTACTGCACAGAAAATCATCCGCGCTGGTTACTTTTGGCCCTCCATCTTTAAGGACTGCATTCTTGCTGTATTCTCTTGTCACGAGTGCCAAATCTACCAACGGAAGATGTGTGCGCCTCCTGCTCCATTGCACCCCGTTGTTACCGTCGGCCCTTTTGCGAAATAGGGCATTGATTATATGACCTGTAACCCTCGCTCGGCCGAGGGGCATGGGTATATCATCGTTGCCATCGATTACTTCACGAAATGGGCCGAGGTGATGCCCACATTGTTTGAAGACGGCCACACCGTGGCGCAGTTTTTATTCAATCATGTTATCTCACGATTCAGAGTCCCTCAAGCCATCATCATTGATCATGGCAAGCATTTCCGTAATCATATGATGACGGAGCTTACAACCCAGTTGGGCCTACGACACGATAGCTCGACTCCATACTATCCTCAAGCCAATGGTCAAGTAGAAGCCGTCAACAAGGTTCTAGTTACGATGCTTCAACGAACCATTGACATGCATAAGTCCAACTGGCACTTGATGTTGTTCTTTGCCTTGTGGGCCTACCGAACCTCTGTGAAGGATGCCACCGGTTTCACTCCTTTCCAATTGCTCTATGGACTGGAGGCTACCCTTCCCATCGAGTGTGAGATCCCATCGTTAAAATTAGCCGTCGAATTACTCCCTCACACTGCTCCAGTAGAGGCACGCCTTCTTTACCTAGAGCGGCTAGACGAGACTCATCGACTAGCCTCTTTAGCTATCGAAGCACAGAAAAAGCGAGTGAAAACTCACTTCGATCACACTGTTCATCCTCGTTCTTTTTTTGAGGGAGATTTAGTCCTACTCTACGATCAAGCTAATGATAAGCTGGGGGCAGGGAAATTCGAGCCCATGTGGCATGGGCCTTACATTGTAAAGAGAGTTTTGCAAAAAGGGGCCTACGAGCTGATTGACTACGAAGGAAATCCCCTGGATAAGCCTCAGAATGGGCTTTACTTGAAAAAATATTATGCATGAATTCCAGGCACTATTTTTGTACATACGTGTGCTTTAGCAAGTGTGTTGTGTGTGCATGTTTTCATGTTTTTTGTCTTGGTGTGTCAGCGTGATTTCCGCTTATTGTGTCCTTTTGCTTCTTGGATAGATGTCTGGTTCGCCTTACGTTAGTTTCGCTGATGGTGCCTCCCGTAGTACACACAACTTGTCCTCTGTGGCATCGGTGATCTACGATCCTCATGGTGAGCTAGTAGACCTTCAAGGGGTTTGTCTAGGTTGTACCACGAACAATGTTGCTGAGTATAGTGCTGTGATTGAGTTACTAGCTGAGGCAATTAATCTCGGTATTCAAACATTGGTTGTGAACTTGGACTCTCAGCTTATCGTCCACCAGCTCAATGGGCGATATTCTGTCAGAGACCATTGGATTTTAAGGTTATATCTACGTGTTAAGTTGTTAGAAAGGGATTTTGATTTCATCACATATCAACATATTCCAAGACGATTTAATACGTTAACTGATGCATTAGCCAATTATGTATTGGACAGACATCTACATAACATGTAATTTAAAATAGCATAAGATGCATAAAACACAATAAACCATAAGCATATGTTATATATATATATATATATATATATCTATATATATATATATAATATATATATATGTCCAAATGTTTGCACAGTGTGCATCATCAAAAAATAATACATGTTTGTCGTAGTACATCCGGAGACAACATGTCTCTCAAAAAATATGCATGAAAATAAATCCTAGATGACTAATCCCTATGGTGCTCATGGTAGCACATCATTGCTCGCACTAGGCGTCTCAAGAGTCGGTGGATGTGACTGGGCACCCCCACCATGTGTCTCTGGTACGCTAACGGGACATCCGCTAGCTGAGCATAATCCGGAATCCCTCAAGCGACACCCTCAAGGTTTTGGATGAGTTCTCCCCCCTCAGCACCCTCCTCCTAAGGATCTGCTGCAAGCTGGTTTCTCCTCGAGACAGGAGACATGTCGGCTGGATGCTCTGGGCCAACGTCTGCATATACATATAATTGTTGTTAGAACAAGCATGTATTAACAAAACAAAATCATAAAACACAAAATCAAAAAGAGGTTATACCTATCTCCTCATCCCAATCCTCTCCCTCTGGCAGTGGGAGATCAGGGTCACCTGTGAAGTCAGTCCCTGCACGACCAATCCTCGACCACGATCAGTTGGCGGCGGAGCCACCCAAAAAACTCTGGCCTCCATGACATTTACTGGCCTCCCCCCCCTCTAGGCATCAACGCTGCCTAACGAGCCATTCTCGGCTCTCAAGGCGCCGGATCAGGTACGAAGGCCCCTTGGCCCTAAGAGATTGGTAACCGTTCCAAAATGAATGTCACCAGAATGGAACCATACCCAAACTGCTGCAGTTTTCCACGCTTACCTAATGTAAGCTGCCTCTTCATGTTGGTAGTCACCGCTGTCACCCAATTGAAGATAGTCGGATTCAGACACTCCGTAGCCAGTATAAGTTGGTTCTTTGTTGCTTCATGGGGTGCCTGTGCCCCCACAGCCTGTGTGATGGTAAACAACACTGCTTTGAGTGTTACATCCCGAATAGTGGAGATATCCACTTTTGAACTGCCGGATCCAAATTGTGCCCCTGGGCACACTCGAGCCATCACCTCCTCCATCTTCTCACCAGATGGCTTGCTACCTGTCAATAGAGGCACCGGCCCTCTACGCGACAGTCTTGTGATAAAGTAGACGTCAGATACGTCCAGTTCCAGCACTTGGTCTCGTATATGGAACACTTGCTTGTGTTCGTCCCAAAGATTGATCAAATACCGTAAGAGCTTCAGTTGAGCTCGTAGGTAAGGCGTGAGGAAGTATTTATTTAGCCCGCAATTTCTAAGGGCTTCCATGCAATCTTCATCTACTATGGCTAATTCATCTACTCTATCATGCTCCCTTTCCTTCCATTGGATCACCATTTTGCTTGTTTCCCTGCAGCCACAAGGTCAAAAAACAATGATTAGACCCTTGGTAAATTAAGAAATGGAGTAAAGTTGCATTTAAAATGTTAAATTTTGAAAAATGGATGCGCTCGGCCATTGGCACGACTGTTTTTAAAACAGTCGCGCCCATGGGCGTGGGCCTTTGGAGAAAAAAGGCCCATTGGCGCGGGTTTGTGCCCGATACCCGTGCCAATGTCCACAACCCTAATTTTTCAAACTCCCTCCACAGGGGTCGATAAAGAAAGCTAAAACAACTAAAAAATGGACTAAAATGGAGTAGGAGAGGATGCCTCTTACATGGAACTGGCAGCGCTCCAAATGGTCGCACGGATTCGTCGCAATTGTCACCCAAAGATTACACACCAAAAGCACTACTATCACTCTCCAATGAGGTAAAAGTAAAAAGTAATTTTTGTTTTTACCATTTTCACATGTTTATAGATTTTTTAACCCTAAATAGGTTTTAAAAGTCATTTTTATGAATATTTTAATATATATTTCTGTCGAAAATGGATTTTACACTTGTTTTTGTGCGACTTAGGCGATGAAACGAGTTGTATTTTATACTTTTTCGGACTCGGTAAATACACGAAAAAGTAATTATGGAGTCGTCTTTCTGCTCCTTTCTGAATCTCTAAACATGAAAAGAATGCCGAGTTATTCCTCTCGACTCGCTAAATGTAAATGAGAGGCAGTCGTCTTTAAACTACTTTCCGACCGTATAAAGACGAAAAGATCGTCGGACCCTTGTCGTTTCAGATTTGTGGTTACGAAACAACGTGGTTTCGATCGCTTTGTTACTTTTTCAGGTCGAAATCACTAATCATGAAAAGTACTCCTCGATCATAATGATCGGGCGGTTCTTTCGAGCATTGTTTTATAATTTTTCGGGCTCGAGAGACACAACTTTACAAAAAAGGACACCCTTGGAGTTTACTTTTCCGCTGTCTTTTCAAACTCTCTAAACATGAAAAGACGCCAAGTTCTTCCTTTGTCAGACTCGTTAAAACTTAATGACATCGGATTCCATCGAAATGACGCCTTACAAGCAGATTCTATCCTCGTCACGCTTGTCATAAAAAATAACTGGGGTACTCGCCAGCAATGGTGGGGAAAATGGAACCAGAATCATCATCGTGTCGGCAATATGTCGCTCTTGGACATGGCACTTGTCTGCATTTACGTCTGGGTGGGGACATCTCATCTCATTTTTCACTTGCTTCCATGGGTTTGGGTGATCCTGTTTGACCTCTCATCTGCTTGTTTGCCTTGTCACCATGACCTCTGATCATTTGATGTCAAATACTGCCAAGTCCGCTGTCGTGCCGCCGATATGTTCAAGTGAAGTTGACCTCTGCGAAATAATCAACCTCCCTCTGATAACTCACATAATCCTAATTCACAAAACATATTATCCTCCTTTGTCTCACGTCGATGATGTGGGAAACACTATGGCCCACCTTCGATCAAGGTCGCTTCCTGTCGACTTCAGCTCATTATCCAGGAAGTTTACCTAGAGACTCCCTTCAGGTGCCTTGGATCCTGCATGCGTCAATGGCAGGTTCTTCGTGTTCGACGTGAGGTTTTCATCATTGGCCTCTGATCGAATGTTTCTACGGGTGTTCGACGCCAGCTCACTGATTCGCATGCCGTAGATTGTACCTATAGTACCTTGAGGGCCATTGTCATTATTGGTGGTACCTCTCGTGTCTGTTAACAATTTTCATCATTGGCTGGTAATCAGACGATGTTCCTACATGTTTGACTTCGACTCCTATATTCGCATGCTTGAGCTTGTACTTTGTTCGGGTCGAGATGGAGCGCAAGACCCTGGATTTTGTCTGTTGGAATCCAGGTTGCGATTTTGTGAATTATTATGATTATTGCATGACTCATTCACTGGATGGCTGCGACCATGCCTGAGTCTGTTTATCGATCCTCACTAGATGGCTGCGTCCATACCTTGGATCTAGATTTTTATGTACTTTGATATGGATGGCTACGCCCATACCACATATATCATGTACTTGAGATATCAGTTGTACTTCTCTACACAGGTTCTCCGACGGTAGTGTTTTTCGGTTGGCCATGTTCTTGTAAAGCATTTCACCCCTCTCTCTTTCTCGGGCCTCATGCTTTAGGGGGCATGTGTTACACAAAAATTTGTCACCGTCCCTATTAACCCTTCTCCCGCACCTTGGAGGACTCATTCCGGGACGTGTGCGAAGTGACATGACCTCGAAACACTTGCATTGTATTCCCCTGAGTATGAACTTCATTTGCCCTGAAGACATCTCCTGCAAAAAACCCATAAAAACAACCCTTTTTCCATTGGCGCGGTTTCACTTTGTAGCACTTGCGCCAATGGGGGAAATCCTCCAAAGAGGGTGCGCCAGCTGGCGCTCTGTCACAGAGTCACACTCACGCTAGCCAAAATGGGTGTGTTTTTAACAAACCAACAGCCGAAGATTCTTCCTAACCAACTCCTGGAATGAATCTATCTTGAGTTGGTTTGGTTTGGCTTCGAATCTCCATAGAGGGGAAGTGGTTTGCCACCTCTCATGGAAGCTTCTTAGTGATAAAGCCAATCCCATGAATATTGTGGATGATCCTAACTCCTCCTCCTCTATCTATAAAAGCTTGTCCTTCTACCTTATGCAAGCTAGTTCCAAAGATTGAGAATTGTCAAGTTCATGCTGCAAGAAGCCTTCTTCATTCCCATAAGGCTAAATCTAAGTAAGGAGATTCTTGTCCAAGTAACCAAGGAGAGAGAGGCTTGTTCCCATTCCCAACAAGCTTTGCAAGACATGTGCTGCTGATCACCCAGCCAAAAGAGGATTTGACGTCAGAACTATGGTTGTATTCTTCTTTGTTTATCAATAATAGACGACTATTATTATGGTTCCACTCTTATTGTTCTTTGTAATAATGATGAGTTATATCCTTTCTGACTGATATATAGTTGCATCTATTGGATTTTATGCTTGTGTTTGCGTCATTCTTTGCATGTGTAGGTGTCCATTCACGGAGATCGTGGGGATCGTGACCGGTCAGAGCAAAGGAACGAGAGCGTCAACTCTTCTACAAGCACTAGCATTGGAATCTAGGTAGGCCCTCATCATTGGTCTTTAATTTGCAATTAGGAACTTGCGTGATAGCATTGTATGATTGTTGCTAGACCCGATCTGGTCTAGTAGGGATCGCCTCTATCCGCAGAGGGGATTTACCTCCACAACACTCACCATTATCACCGTTTTATTTGAGAGCAAAGGAGTGAAGCAAAAGGGGCAAGCATTGCGATTCGCCAAATTCGACCATTCAAATCTTCCCAAAATCACCAGGTAACCCTTAAACTTATCTTGCATTCAATTGTGATTGGTTTTAGAATTTTTAATTCAACTTTCACCGTTGAATTATTGTTAAAAAAATTTTCGCGGAGTATATGCGGGTTGGTTATGTGCAACCCAAATATATGCAGGCCCTAGACGCGATTGTGTATGAAACGGACCCGCGTATACGCTGCGAAAACTTCAAAACAAAAATCTAACGGTCCAAATTTGTTTTTTCTTCAAGATTCCAGTCACTTGGAGAGAAAGAGAGCATGCCTTAGTGGATGATGAGGTTATGAACGATCCTAATTCCCTGGATGCCTTAAGAGGATGCGGTTTGTTAAAGTTCTTTAAAATGCCAAACATGAAAGCAAACACTCGCCTGCTTGAAATGCTCATTCACTATTGGAGCATTGAGGATGACTCATTTATGATTGATCAAATGCCACTCAAGATAGAGGTTGAGGATATTTATTTCATAACAGGCCTTTCTGGAGGGGAGAGGTAGTACATTCCATGGGCAGATCACGAGGCAGTCTCTCTATTGAGGACTATGTGCATATATATTGCTTGGGTCATCCAGAAAAGATTGGAAGTCAAATTCCAATCAAGCATGTTGAGAGTTTATCATTGAGGATCATTCTATTCACTATAGACAAAGTTAATGGATCAACTTCCTTACACTAGGCTTCACAGTTAGCCATGAGCTTGGCGGTAGACTGTCTCACCACCATTTTTTATTGGTGTACTCCTCTTCTTGCCAACCTGAAGAGCCAACTTACTTCTATCAAGAAGGGGCAAACCAAAAACTTCGAGTATAGAACCATTTTGTGCTCTTTCTTTTTTGAGAGGGTCACGACACTTCGTCCTTGAGTATCAGTTTCGATCAACACCCCACGAGATCCACAAATGGGCAGGTGGGCTGACTTGATGAAACGACTAGGAGGCGGGGATGTTCCAAGGATTGCTTTCGACGATGACTTCTTCTCCTAGTGGGAGCAGTAGATCAGCACCGTAGATGACTACCCCTATGTTGGTATGGACTTCCAAGGAGACCCTGATCTAGCTTTACCACCAACTACAACATGGGGCGATATAGGTAACAAATGTTTTTAATTTTATGATTTTTCAAATATAATAATGAATTTTGAAAAATATTTTTTATAGGATTAAAATGACTAATATGATGATCATGTTCTAGATATTGGGCTAGTACGACTAGATGGGTTTCCATGGCATGGGTGTCGCAACCGAGGTGCCGAAGAGGTGGCTGCGGACACAGAGCGACTTCTAGACATAGTTTACCTGCACTTGGTGAGACTAACTCACCGAGTACCGATGGAGGCTGTAGAGGATCTCCCTATAGACATGCAGTGTCATGTGGTTGGCATGCCATGAGATTGGGTTCGCACCCTTAGGCGTGTGGCCAAAGTAGTAGTTGCATACTTAGTCGCTCATCCTGAGCTAAGGCATTAGATGTACTGGACATGATTATGGGCATTTGAGTCCCAATTTTTGTATATTATTTTGGACACACTTATGTACACTTGGGATATATATATATATATATATATATATATATATATATATATATAATATTATATATATATATATATATATATATATATATATAATATATATATATATATATATATATATATATATATATATATATATATATATATATATATATATATATACAGTTTTGACTTTTTGATGCTTGATTTTATTGTGATGAATGAATAATGTGCCAGTCTAATGCTTGATTAGTGATAGAATCAGCTAACCAATTATGAGATCTTGGAATTTGCAAATAATTAATGTAATTAAATGATCTTTGCAACAACCTCACTCTTAAATACTGGCAATATAAACATGGATCCCTTACCCGATAAATGTTATTCAATTGTGACACTATCAATTGTGAACCAAGATAGACTACCAACGAATTGATTTCATAAGAAATTTCTTCGAATAGTAAGTTAACGACGATAGTATACTCAACCATATTATTTGAAGCGAGACCAATGCATACTCCCCTTGACACCATCAACTAACCAGTTGGATAGTAGATTACCCAAGCTGCAGAAGCGAGGTTTCGAGTGTGCCAACTAGCACCGTCGACGAATCCAAAATAGACCGAGTCATCCATCAACACCTGCCATAACAAACCAAAAAGTGTTGATATCAAAAACTCCTGATGAGATATGTACAAACATACAAAATGTACAAATAAGCCATTGCCTAGCTACTACTTAAGCAAAGTACTTCTTGAGGTAGAGCCCATTTCGAGGCTCTACCAACTTGTTTCCTTCAAAATCAATTAACTCATATGCCTATTTTTCTAAAACTCGTTTAATTATAAAGAGACCGTACCACATAGGCTTGAACTTGCTTGCCCCCAAGGCATCCTTATCTTGGTCATAGACCAAGACAAGGTCACCTTCAGAAAAGACTCGAGGACAGACAACTTTATCGTACTGAGTTTTAACCCTTTTATTATGAGCCTCATTGATTGTGGCAGCATCTCGACACTGCTCATCGAGATGTTCCAAATGAAGGAGGTGCTCTTCGAGACTAGAGTCTCTGGAAGGAGCTCAGTAGCTAACTTAAGAGATGTAATTTCACATTCAATAGGAAAGATAGATTCCATCCCATAAACTAATTGAAAAGGTGTAAAACCTGTAGTAGTCTTTATGGAGGTTCGGTATGCCCAAAGAGCCGGATATAACATAAGATGCCAATTGGACCAATTTTTGTTGATTGTCCTTTGTAAGATCGTCTTAAGGGTTTTGTTCACTACCTCGATTAGCTTGAGGACAATATGGAGACGAGTGCTCCTGCCAGAAACCCAATTTAAGAGCCAATTTGACATTAGTTGGTTCCAGAAATGACTGCCATGGTCAGTGACAATCTCTCTCGGGATATGTTAAAGCCCCGAAAATCGGGTCGACAACAAGGGGGATACCCACCCGGTCCGGACCTTGGTTGGCAGCTCCTTATCCATTTGGTATAGCGGGTCCAACTAGGGATAATGGGACCAGTTTCCCAATCTAAGGGTGTGTGTGTGTGCAGAATCGAATGTTGCTGATCTAGAAGTTCCTATCTAAACTACTTTAATCTAACTCTATGCTATTGTAATGTGATGAAAACAACACATCTAATCTATGCTAACCCGAGATGTAATTCTTCTATTATGCGATCTAAAGAGATTTCAAATAATAACTAGTAATAAAGATCATTCAGCGATTATAAGAATGGAAATCAATTAAGATGAACCACTTTGCATAAAAAGTTAGGCAAAACAGTTGTGAACAGCATATCGCATAATAAGTTATTCACACATTAAACATAAATAAATG
>APFE030427559.1:20021-37341 GCA_000404065.3 Pinus taeda
TCTCTAAATGCATGAGAAGGGTTTAAATACTACTAACTAAATCTAATAATAGTTTATTTACAAAAAATCAGGATGCGGTTTTCAAATGACTGCCCTTTTTCCAATCTAATTTTTAAGCAAAAATAATATTCCAAACTAAACTATTTCTGTATCTGGTCTTTAAAGCTGCATGTATTCAACATTTGTTTAAGGAGAGTCGGTTGGCTAACTTTTGCTTTGAGCTGGGCTGAGAAAACATAATCGATGAGTGCTGGCACCACCTTTTCAGCCGCATTTATGATACATTTCACGGTCATCCACTGACTATGCGGTTTTACCAAATATGTCCAGTAACATTCCCAATTTAATATTTTTAGTAGTTGGATTTCTTTTTCCTTTTCTTGTGCTTTCTACTTCCAACCCTCTTCTAATTTTGATTTGCTTGGTAAATATCCTGGAGTAGTTTCAGCGATTAAATTTTCTCTGTGCAAATTCTCATTTATACAGTCAATGAGAATACTTGATGTCGTAGCTTTTATTCCTCCCGCTTTTTCTGCTTCTTTGATTTTATCATACCACTTACTAAAGAGCAACTCTTTATGATTCTCATTTATCCTGGGTGCGCCTGCATCTTTTCCCTCATCTTCATCCTGCCAAGTCAGATAATCAGTCACCTGTTTGTCAACCAGATCATAGTCACTTCGTAGTTCGACCACTTGATTAGTGATCTTATCACTCATTACTTAATAGTAACTCCATTGTGATATCTTTTGTCCCAACACTTCTTGTTGCTGCAGTAGTTGTTCTTTCAAGGCAATAGATTCTGAAATAAACTCTGTAAGCTTAGGCTCATCTTTATGCATATCTTGTAAATCTTACAGTTGTTTTCCTTTCTCGTCTGGACTTCTTTGATAACCTATTTGCATTTGATGGAAATCTTCCTGCAACTTTTCAAGCTGTTTGTGTGCCTCATTATTAGTATTGGCCTGTTGCAATTGTTGTTGCAGTAACTATATTTGATCTTCTTGTTCTTTTAATAATTGCTGTACTTCTGATGCTTTGTCAATAGTCGCAGAAGCATATGCTCCTGCGATCTGAGACAATTTAGTGATATTTTCAGTTGGATTACTGTTGGGATCTTTCCATAAGACGTCCAATTGCTCAGCGTCTTGATGCAGTGTATTTTCTAATTTCCTTTCCTTTCTCTGTCTTCTTATTACTGATTTATTTTGAGGACTATAAAAGATGTCCATAGGAGGAATTTCTTCTATATTAAGTACAAGCTCAGAAGATGGAGTGATAGGAGCATGTTCTTTTTCTGAGATATTGCTGACTATGGTTGGGATTACTCCTTCTGCAATCTGAGTATCGCTCGTAGGTGTTTTTGGGATTTGTCCTTCAAGATTGATCATTTCATTGAAGGTTTCCCATTCCTTATCCAGCTCGGTTATGACAGGTGGTGATTTGATGATGAGAGAGGCAGATCTTTTTGCGGGCAGGTAATAACTTGCTGTTGCGGAATTTCCATTGACTGAGCCGTGTCCTTAGCTGCCTCTTCACTCTTATTTTGGTTGTTCCTGGATCTTTTAGAATGTTCAAATACTTCTTGCGCAGACTTAGATTTAGATCTGGAACTGCTTGAATTTCCACTGAGGCTAATTCTTGGAGTTGGTTCTCTAACAGGTAATCGTAGCTTTTCTAAAGGAATAGTGGCCAACCTTTTTTCCCTGTATAGCATGAAATTTTGAAAGTCTTCTGGAGATAATTGCGATTGGGCTTCCTGTAAAATTTCTTGAAACGAGCCTTTATTTTGGAATAAGTCATCAAATAAATCCTTTTTTCCAAAAAACACTTTCACCTTGACTGCAGTTGTGAAATTTTGAGCAATTTCATTTAGGTCAAATGGTCTTGCCGGGATTTTAAATAACTGTAGACATGTTATATTCTGTATTTCTGTAAACGCATCATCTACATCGAACAATGAAAAGGCCCCACAAACCACAGGAAACTGTGGCCATATAGCCTTCTTCTTGTCCTTTAAATCCTTTGTTAGGCCTCCTTCTGAACAGGTTTAATATGCAATTTCTCGAGCCAGAAGTTTATCAGGGATATACAAAGGTAGAACATGGGGGGGGGCAGTGCTTCAAAATACTCTAACATAGGTGAATAATTCCTCCCCGAACCATCTTGCGATGGGGATGATATAGATCTGTGCCTCAGGTGAGCACCTCATGGGGTCTTTATCATATAACATTCTATACAAGGGTAGGATAAGCCCGTGACAAATTTGGTAGAAATGTGGAATGAACTGGGAGTCCCATTATATCTTATGATAGACATGGATGGGTAATGGGTCTTGAGTTGTCCATTTCCAACCCATAACAGGAAATTTAGACACATAAAAAATCGAATCCATAACATATGCGGATAGGTAAAAAGGAGGATAGATCCTTTGAGACATGGATCTTTTAGACCGATAATTGAGAATAGCCGTGGTTAGGTTATCAGAAAAGACCTTGGCCCAATCTATAATTATGGAATTTGTGGCAGCATCTATTAATGGTAACCATTTAGATGAAAACTTATTGATATCTGGCTTTCCAAATAATCTACAGAGCATGGCTGCAGCAAAACAATATGGGGAGGTGAGGGAACCTGTGCTGTACATACCATTTTTGTCTTTCTTGAGCGGTTCATCTTTTCTGGACCAATCCTTGGTGGTCTCTGATAGGTTCGGGTTCTCTGCCACAAATTTTTCAATGAATTGCGTATTGTAAGTTGCCTACGGCTCAGGAAGATGATACATGAGCTTCAAATCTTGTGCAGCAAATGATCCGATGAGCCCTTGTCCTTGAATCTTGAACTATCTATCTTTCATTTCCGCATTATCAAGTATCCACTTGATCATGTCCATATATAGGAGAATTTTGGGCCTTGCTGCTATCCTATGTAGGAATGAGCATGCTAATTCTTCTAGGGATGCTTCGGAAGAACCCTATGAGTCTGAGCCAGTGGTAACCTTCATTATTCTGGGGTTTTCTTCTTCAGGCAGTCTGTACATGCCTTCCCAAGTTGATATCCCTGCGTCTCTGTTACAAGCTGTGTCTGTATATAAAGGTGCCATTCCCTTCACCTCGGAGCTATGAGCTTTATTTTTCTTTCCCATTTCTTCCTGCGTATTGCCTTGTATAGTCCTCCGCTCTCTGTTCCTGCAACTCACAAGTGAAATGGAAATGACTGATCAAGAAAGGTGATGGGAGAGTTTTAAATGCAACATATACATCAAATATGTCACCTTACGTGAAGTAATTCTTTGAAAAGCATGCATCCATATTTCATTAATAATTGACAACTAATCCCTTTATTAAAATTTAAAGCGCATGATCTTGAGTCAAATTATGGTAAGTGGATTTTCTTGAATAGCGTGCCCAAAAGATTCGCGATGGAGTGATTTTGCGATTTTCTTCGCAACTTCGCAGATCGCGACATTGCATTATTGCATTATCACACTATCGCAAATATAACGTCGTAGAGCTGGTTTGGCTTAACATCACAACCATCGTTTTATCGCGATATTGCATTGTCGCAGATCGCAGAAGTTTTACGTTTTCCAAATTTCGTTAGCCCATTTCCTGCGATATGCGATCTCGCGATCGGTGTTATCGCAAATCGGTAAATCTTGAAGTTTTTCTTATTAGTTTTTTCTATTGCGATGCCATAGACAAATGATGGTATTTTACTATCATTTTACGATGTGGCTTTTTTAAATACTTTTTCTTATTATAAACTTAGGTTTTAAAGTATTCAAAAGATCTTCCTAAGCTTACGATGGTAACCTTATTTTGAAGAAAGGAAACTCTTGCTTTTCCAAAAATTTAACTAAGGGTCCCCATTCATTTAGTATTCTGGATAACACTTAAATGAAAAAAGGGGGGGGGGGTTGTTGCTGGCCACAACAATTGGTGATCACTTGGGAGAACCAGTTATCTCTGCTTTTCTTTTGAACTCCTCAAACTTCCAAAATAGAAAGTTTTTTAGAAATTTCAATCTTTATTATGGAAAGATAAAGCACACTATGCTCTAAACTATCAACGATATTTTGTTTCAACTTCTTTCTATTTTAATTATTTGCTTTCTTAGCTTGTCCTTGCATTTACATCAGCCATTACTTGGTCTTGTAAAGATAAAATAAAATTTTCCCTGTGAACCAGTTTTAAATATGCTCATTTGTCGTAGGTAGAGCCTCTGCTGCCAGCACGTGTCCATAGCCTCGACAGGGTTACCTGTTACCTAACAATGATCCTTTATCCTGCTTAAGGTGATCTACAGCTTTCAAAGAAAAACCCATATTGACACTTATTGCTTTGATTTTCTTTTTATTCTTAAAGAAAAATGTCTTGGTTTGGTAGCCAAATTATGACATAGTCATTCACTTGATTTACACTTTTGCTGAACAAGCTGGCTCGTGATGAGACCCCTTGTCTTTTGATTTCAACAATCTTGAGTCATTGCCTTGTTTTGGTGGACAGTATTGGCAAAGTCAACAAGTTATAATATCTGTGATCATGATAAGCCGGCTCGTGATGAGACCTCTTATTCTTTAAGATAAAGTGTATTCATGGATTGTTCCTCTGAATGCTGCGATTTTCTTTAGCAGGGAGGAAGTCATTTTTTTCCTTAAGAAAGTTCTGGACGACAATATTAGAGTTTTTGGAAGCGACTGTTCTACAGAGAATCTTCATTTTGTTATTGATACCTTTCATTGTGCTGATATAAAACAATTTCTTCACTAAAGATTGCTTTCATCAATTTTTTTGAAGTTGAAACTAGTATCGTATCTGGGTTAAAGTTTTTTAACTGCATCTAATAATAATAAAGATCAAGTTTCCAAAAGATTTGCTATTTATACAAGCAAAAGTTCAAAATCTGAAAGAGCAATGGTGTCTTTAGTAAATGTCAAATGCTGTTAACCACAACAGATTTTATTAGGGGGAAAAATATTTAAAGAAATGAGAGGTAACTCTTCCCTTGGATTATGTACATAATAGGGATAATTTCTTCTTTTATTTTGCCTATCAACTTTTAAAAATTAAATTATCCGCCTAGTAACCTAGCTAAATTACTCCTACTCCTATTTTAACTATATACAGAAAAATTGACTAGGTAAAATGATATTTCCAGTGAAACCATCTTTTCATTTTTATTCCTACACGTATATACCTTTTAAACATCAGTGTTAAGAATAAAAATTTTCTTGGACTGTCAACATTGAATGTGGAATTAGAAAGTGTAACTTCAGTCGGGATTCTGCTTGAAATTTCTTCTTTATGAAATCTTCTTTCCAATTGGATACCTATTGGATCATAAAAATCAGGATGAATTTCTGTTAGGGATTGGTGATCGTTTAATTGGAAAGATGACAGGCTAGTTTGTGAATATGAGCTTTTAATTTTAATGGCCTAGAATCTATTATGCGTTAAAGTCAAGCTTTTAACAATTTCTCGTAAAAGGAAAGTTTCCACATATAAATCACTAAAAAAAACAATGAATAATAGATTGAATTTTTCCAAAAGAGAATTATCAATTATCGTGAATCTGGCAAGTTTCCAAAAATACTTTCTCTCATTGATGATGTTTTGGATGGCATATAAGTTTTTTAAGGAAAGCTGACATTGATTGATCTTGGAATTGAAAAAGTTCTATACTTCCATGACACAATTTAGTTTTCCAAAATGGTAACGCATCTCTCGAATGTTCTTTGATAAGGTGCTCAATATACCATAGCAATCTATCAAAAGTCTGAAAATTTAAAACACAATCCGATTTTATACAAAATGAATGCAGAAGAGAAAGAATGTAATGATTATCCGTACAACTAATGTTATAACACAACTGGGATTGATTTGAAATATATTTTTTTTCACAAGAACTGGCCAGAATTATGGGATCTGAGTAATTTCTAATTTCATCTTGTGAATTAGAAAACAAATTATGATTGGGAACATGCATGTTGGTTTGCTCATGATATGAGTCATAGATCGGGATATTGTCTTGGATAGTAAAATCATGCAAATGATCCGTCACTCTGAAATGAGGATTGGCTGGTATAATTCTTGAATTAGAATATCTCTCATTACCTGAGCTCTGTTGAGTCACTTGAGATAAATCAACATTATCATCGGCTAAGTAGCTATCATAAATGACTTCACAGGATTCCCTAGATTTCTCTTTTTCATCCAGTATATTCAAAAAGGGAGGGTCAAGTCGTTCATGTTTGTAAATGACAAAAGGGGGTTCATCACTAAAAACATCAGGATAAAGAGAAAAATGTGACTCTAAAACAATGCATTTGAAAATATCATTGTGAAAAAATTCTTGTTCATCACATTCATCGTAGACTTTAGGCTTTAGATCATACCTTTGTGTTTTCATATTTTCCGAAAGAGAATTATTTTGCTGTTCTAACCTTGACATCTGCATTTGTCGACTTGCGATGATATTATCTAACCTTGTCTCCAGGTTGCTTTCTGGTTCCAAGGCAGGCTTTCTTTCAACATTCTCACTCGTGTCTTCTTGTATTAGAGCAGGCATGTCTCCTAATCTTTGGGAAGTTTCTTCATCATGAGTGATTCGCATATTCAAATTGGAATTTTCATTCGTATTAGAAGAAAATGGAACAAGACTTGGACTAATTTCTGTTGGATCGGGCATAGGAGGCAGGGAATAGTTATGCTCAGCACAATCTGAAGATTCTTCATTCATGAGTTCGTTCTCAATATCATATTTTAGAAAATTAAGATGAAATCGCATATTAAAATCCCTAACAGATTCATCTTCTTTTTGTAGATATTCAATTTCATCATATACCTGATCATAATCATAGCAATCAAATTTACAAATGAAAGCCTTGAAAAATTGGTCCTAGCTGTGAATTGAGGCAACTGGGAGGGTTCTACACCAGTTTCTTGCTTTCGCTGTGAATGTGAGAGTAAAATTTTTGCATAAAATTCCTTCGTCAATTCCTTGGACATTTGAACTTAAAACATTTTGAATAAATTGAAGGGCATGATTAAAAGTAGAAGAATTACTCTTACCATTGAATTTTACCCGAGACAAGAGTCTTACCACTTCAGGTGGGGTGTTGGAAGAGGCACAAACATGGATACAACTCCAAATGGGAAGTTTGAGAGAAGCCACCCTTATTCAAGTATCACAATTGCCCACAACTCCAATCAGACAACATGTTCTGACCTCCTTCTAGCGCCAAATATGTTGAAGCCCCGAAAATCGGGTCGACAACAAGGGGGATACCCGCACGGTCCAGACCTTGGTTGGCAGCTCCTTATCCGTTTGGTATAGCGGGTCCAACTGGGGATAATGGGACCAATTTCCCAATCTAAGGGTGTGTGTGTGTGTGCAGAATTGGATGTTGCTGATCTAGAAGTTCCTATCTAAACTACTTTAATCTAACTCTATGCTATTGTAATCTGATGAAAACAGCACATCTAATCTATGCTAACCCGGGATGTAATTCTTCTATTATGCGATCTAAAGAGATTTCAAATAATAACTGGTAATAAAGATCATTCAACAATTATAAGAATGGAAATCAATTAAGATGAACCACTTTGCATAAAAAGTTAGGCAAAACTGTTGTGAACAGCGTATCGCATAATAAGTTATTCACACATTAAACATAAATAAATGGCTCCACCGTTCAAAAGTGCCAAATGGTAACACAAAAATTCATGTAATAACATATAAACAACTTAAAAACTGTATATTGCTTTAAGAATATAAGTAGAAATGGCCAAGAGATAAAAGTACCATTTATGACTCGTCCTACTCATAAGCTTCAAGCAACAATGATTTATCTCTCCTTGTTCTAATATCTACCAAGAGTACAAAAGTGCAACATCAGTAGCAGATACCAAATGCAAACATCAATAAATCTTGATCCATTCATTCATCAAAACCTCCTCTGAGGGTGCAAAAGTGCATGTTCTGAGGACAAGTGTTTGACAAATTTCTGGACCCTTCTCTAAATGCATGAGAAGGGTTTAAATACTACTAACTAAATCTAATAATAGTTTATTTACAAAAAATCAAGATGCGGTTTTCAAATGACCGCCCTTTTTCTAATCTAATTTTTAAGAAAAAATAAGATTTCAAACTAAACTATTTTTGTATCTGGTCTTTAAAGCTACATGTATTCAACATTTGTTTAAGGAGAGTTGGTTGGCTAACTTCTGCTTTGAGCTGGGCTGAGAAAACGGAATCAATGAGTGCTGGCACCACCTTTTCAGCCGCATTTATGATACATTTCACGGTCATCCATTGACTATAAGGTTTTACCAAATATGTCCAGTAACATTCCCAATTTAATCCTTTTAGTAGTTGGATTTCTTTTTCCTTTTCTTGTGCTTTCTGCTTCCAACCCTCTTCTAATTTTGATTTGTTTGGTAAATATCCTGGAGTAGTTTCAGCGGTTAAATTTGCTCTATGCAAATTCTCATTTATACAGTCAATGAGAATACTTGCTGTTGTAGCTGCTATTCCTGCCGCTTTTTTTGCTTCTTTTATTTGATCATCCCACTTACTAAAGAGCAACTCTTTATGATTCTCATTTATCCTGGGTGCGCCTGCTTCTTTTCCTTCATCTTCATCCTGCCAAGTCAGATAATCAGTCACCTGTTTATCAACCAGATCATAGTCGCTTCGTAGTTCGACCACTTGATTAGTGATCTTATCACTCATTTCGCAATAGTAACTCCATTGTGATATCTTTTGTCCCAACACTTCTTGTTGCTGCAGTAGTTGTTCTTTCAAGGCAATAGGTTCTGAAATAAACTCTGTAAGCTTAGGCTCATCTTTATGCATCTCTTGTAAATCTTGCAATTGTTTTCCTTTCTCGTCCAGACTTCTTTGATAACCTATTTGCATTTGCTGGAAATCTTCCTGCAACTTTTCAAGCTGTTTGTGTGCCTCATTATTAGTATTGGCTTGTTGCAATTGTTGTTGCAGTAACTGTATTTGATCTTCTTGTTCTTTTAACAATTGCTATACTTCTGATGCTTTGTCAATAGTCGCGGAAGCATATGCTCCTGCGATCTGAGACAGTTTAGTGAGATTTTCAGTTGGATTACTGTTGGGGTCTTTCCATAAGACGTCCAATTGCTCAGCGTCTTGATGCAGTGTATTTTCTAATTTCCTTTTCTTTCTCTGTCTTCTTACTACTGCTTTATGTTGAGGACTATAAAATATGTCCAGAGGAGGAATTTCTTCTATATTAAGTACAAGCTCAGAAGATGGAGTGATAGGAGCATGTTCTTTTTCTGAGATATTGCTGACTATGGTTGGGAGTACTCCTTCTACAATCTGAGTATTGCTCGTAGGTGTTTTTGGGATTTTTCCTTCAAGATTGATCATTTCATTGAAGGTTTCCCATTTCTTATGTAGCTCGGTTATGACAGGTGGTGATTTGATGATGAGAGAGGGAGGATCTTTTTGCGGGCAGGTAATAACTTGCTGTTGCGGAATTTCCATTGCCTGAGCCGTGTCCTTAGCTGCCTCTTCGCTCTTATTTTGGTTGTTCCTGGATCTTTTAGAATGTTCAGATACTTCTTGCGCAGACTTAGATTTAGATATGGAACTGTTTGAATTTCCACTGAGGCTAATGCATGGAGTTGGTTCTCTAGCAGGTAATCGTAGCTTTTCTAAAGGAATAGTGGCCAATCTTTTTTCCCTGTATAGCATGAAATTTTGAAAGTCTTCTGGAGATAATTGCGATTGGGCTTCCTGCAAAATTTCTTGAAATGATCCTTTATTTTGGAATAAGTCATCAAATAAATCCTTTTTTCCAAAAAACACTTTCACCTTGACTGTAGTTGTGAAATTCTGAGAAATTACATTTAGGTCAAATGGTCTTGCCGGGATTTTAAATAACTGTAGACATGTTATATTCTATATTTCTGTAAACGCATGACCTACATCGAACAACGAAAAGTCCCCACAAACCACAGGAAATTGTGGCCATATAGCCTTCTTCTTGTCCTTTAAATCCTTTGTTAGGCCGCCTTCTGAACAGGTTTGATATGCAATTTCTCGAGCCAGAAGTTTTTCAGGGATATACAAAGGTAGAACATGGGGGAGGGGGGGGGACAGTGCTTCCAAATACTCTAACATAGGTGAATAATTCCTTCCCGAACCATCTTGCGATGGGGATGATATCTATCTGTGCCTCAGGTGAGCACCTCAGGGGGTGTTTATCATATAACATTCTATACAAGGGTAGGATAAGCCCATGACAAATTTTGTATAAATGTGGAATGAACTGGGAGTCCCATAATATCTTATGATAGACATGGATGGGTAATGGGTCTTGAGTTGTCCATTTCCAACCCATAACAGGAAATTTAGACACATAACAAATCGAATCCATAACATATGCAGATAGGTAAAAAGGAGAATAGATCCTTTGAGACATGGATCTTTAAGACCGGTAATTGAGAATAGCCATGGTTAGGTTATCAGAAAAGACCTTGGCCCAATCTACAATTATGGCATTTGTGGTAGCATCTATTAATGGTAACCATTTAGATGAAAACTTATTGATATCTGGCTTTCCAAATAATCTACAGAGCATGGCTGCAGCAAAACAATATGGGGAGGTGAGGGAACCAGTGTTGTACATACCATTTTTGTATTTCTTGAGTGGTTCATCTTTTCTGGACCAATCCTTGGTGGTCTGTGATAGGTTTGGGTTCTCTGCCACGATTTTTTCAATGAATTGCGTATTGTAAGTTGCCTATGGCTCAGGAAGATGATACATGAGCTTTAAATCTTGAACTATCTGTCTTTCATTTCTGCATTATCTAGTATCCACTTGATCATGTCCGTATATGGGAGAATTTTGGGCCTTGCTGCTATCCTATGTAGGAATGAGCATGCTAATTCTTCTAGGGATGCTTCGGAAGAACCCTGTGAGTCTGAGCCAGCAGTAACCTTCATTATTCTGGGGTTTTCTTCTTCAAGCAGTCTGTACATGCCTTCCCATGTTGATATCCCAGCGTCTCTGTTACAAGCTGTGTCTATATATAAAGGTGCCATTCCCTTCACCTCGGAGCTCTGAGCTTTATTTTTCTTTCCCATTTCTTCCTGCGTATTGCCTTGTATAGTCCTCCGCTCTCTGTTCCTGCGGCTCACAAGTGAAATGGAAATGACTGATTAAGAAAGGTGATGGGAGAGTTTTAAATGCAGCATATACATGAAATATGTCACCTTACATGAAGTAATTCTTTGAAAAGCACGCGTCCATATTTCATTAATAACTGACAACTAATCCCTTTATTAACATTTAAAGTGCATGATCTTGAGTCAGATTATGGTAAGTGGCTTTTCTTGAATAGCGTGCCCGAAAGATTCGCGATGGAGTGATTTTGCGATTTGCTTCGCAACTTCGCAGATTACGACATCGCATTATCGCACTATCGCAAATATAACGTCGCAAAGCAGGTTTGGCTTAACATCGCAACCATCATTTTATCGCGATATCGCATCGTCGCAGATCACAGAAGTTTTACGTTTGCCAAATTTCATTAGCCCATTTCCTGCGATATGCGATCGGTGTTATCGCAAATCGGTAAATCTTGAAGTTTTTCTAATTAGTGTTTTCTATTGCGATGCGATAACCAAATGATGGTATTTTACTATCATTTTACGATGCGGATTTTTTAAAGACTTTTTCTTATTATAAACTTAGGTTTTAAAGTATTCAAAATATCTTCCTAAGCTTACGATGGTAACCTTATTTTGAAGAAAGGAAACTCTTGCTTTTCCAAAAATTTAACTTAGGGTCCCCATTCATTTAGTATTCTGGATAACACTTAAATGAAAAAGGGGGGGGGGGTTGTTGCTTGGCCACAACAGGATACCAAACCTTGAGATAATCTGATTAAAAAGGAACAATGCCACTGTTTCACTATCATTTTTATAAGTGGGCATGCCCTCTGCCCACTTCGTGAAGTAGTCTACCGCCATGATAATGTACTTATGATTCACTGTTGAAGGTAGATTACAAGTTGTAAAATCAATACCCCACTTAGTAAAAGGACCGACAATGACAATCAGAAAAAGAGGAGCTAGATGTGCACGCATCTTCCGAGTATAAACTTGACAGGGGTGACACTGTTTGACCACTTTAACACAATCTTTGAAGAGCAAAGGCCAAAAATAGCTGGCGTGCAAGATACGCTGGGCTGTAGCAAGCCTTGAAATATGACCACCATAAGCTCCACTGTGGCAATCATTAAGCACTGACTCTACTTCCTCTAGGGTTAAACAATGCTGAAGGATTGAATCAACCCCTTGATGATATAACGTATCACCAATGATGACATAGTTCTTGGCTAGGTGACGTAATTTTTTGCATTCATCCTTAGAGAAAGTAGAGGGAAACTTCGAAGTCTAGAGATGGACAATGATATCTCCGTACCAAGGGTCGAGTGAAGAGATGAGGAATAAATGCTCGTGGGGAAAACTTTCCTCGTAAACAGTATCCTCTCCAGAAGGCAACTCGGAAATTAACTCCGCAAAAACCATAGATTTCTTAGACTTGGCAGACAAGAACTCGAGATCGAATTCTTGTAAAATGACTATCCATCGATTATATTTGCCCTCGATCACTCGCCTACTGAGGACAAATTGGAATGGATTGACTGCCGCTAAGACAAATTTTTTGCGTAGCAAGATATAATGGCGGAGCCGCTGGACAGCATGGACAGCTGCCAAAGCCAACTTCTCAACAGGAGAATAGAAAATTTTAGGACCTATCAAGCCTCGACTCAAATAATAAATGACATGCTCCATGAGAGCATTGTCTTCCTGAACGAGAACCATACCTATGGTTGATTTTGCAGCAACGAGATATAAAAGGAAATCCCCACCATAATCCAGTGGACTCAAAAGCGGGGCAGAGACTAATGCCTTTTTCATGACATCGAACGACCGCTGCGCAAATTCATCCCATACATATGGAACTCATTTACGTAGCAAACACATAAACCCTTTAGTGATCTCGGAATTCGCTATAAACCTTCTTAAGAAATTAGCCTTCCGTTGAAGATTTTGAAGTTGCCAAATTGAGGACGGGGGAGGCAACTGAATTATTGCCTCTACCTTGAAGGGATTAACTCGAATCCCTTCATTTGACACAATGAACCCTAATAACTGGCCAGATGTAACTGCAAAAATGCACTTATTGGGATTCAACTGGATTTTGTAAAATCAACATCGCTCAAAAACCAATCGAAGATGTCTAGGATGATCAATTCTCTTTCGAGAGTGAGCAACTAGATCGTCCAAGTATGCTTCGATGATATGTTTCATTTCGTGGAAAGCGTATGAAATGGCCCATTGGAAGGTAGCTCCAACATTTTTGAAACCAAAAGGCATCTTTCTATATGCAAAGGTACCCCAAGGACATATAAAAACTGTCTTATGCTGATCTTCAGGACGGATAGAGATCTAATTATAACCGGAAAAACCATCCATGAAGGAGAAAATCTCATTACCCGCACACTCATCAATAATCTGATCAATAAATGGTGTGGGGTAACTATCTTTTGGACAAGCTTTGTTTAGGTCTCTAAAGTCAATGCATACTCAGATTGTTCCTTGCTTTTTCTCCATAGGGACAGGATTAGAAACCCAATCTGTAAGAGGAACAGGGTATATAAAACATGCCTTAAGCAGCTTCTCTACTTCAGCTTTAATGGCTGCTACTTTCCTGTGATTAAACAACTGAAGCTTCTGACGAATTGGCTTGGCATTTTCATACATCTTGATCTCATTAATGCCAGGCATTTCTTCATAAGACCAAGCGAATACATCTCAAAACTCCTTAAAAAGGTCGGTGTAAATTTGAATTTCTTCAGGGGAACATTCAGCTCCGATGAAGAGATTCTCGATCACATTAGGGTTCCTAGAGATGTTTATAGATATCGTTTTTGAAATCACTGACATATTACCTTTGGCACAAAAGTGTTCTGGAGCCAAAGGGTTTGATACTGTACAAACATCACTAGTAAAGAGCTTGGACAACCTAGATTCTACTTCCTGTAATGGAGGAAGAAAGTATGAACGATGGTGTAAGTCTTCCCAAGGTCGATCTACACCCATCATTACTTCTAGGATTGCTTCCTCAGATGGCAAAACAGTGTCTAAGCAGTCCATAGTGGAGGTAGAATCAATGGTCCAAGTGGGGCCACATCACCATCTAGCTCCTCTTCAGAGAAAGGAGTAGAATGGTATTCTGTAGATTTGACGATAGACTGATATCTAGGCTCTGCTGTAGACATAGGAAATGTCGTTCCACCAGCTTGTCCTTTAGCTAATGTGGTCGTAGGTGAAGGCAAGGTCCAAGGGTCTGAAAAATGAGTTTGGAAGAACTCTTCCCGTGAAGACTCCTTGGATGATGAAATGACATTAATTCTAGTGATAGGAGAGGGAAACTCAAATGTACCCATCAATGAAGAATACATCCCAACTCTTAGATTCTCAGTAGGCAGATGAGGGTTATCCACTAAAGGAACAGTAGAATCCAAAGTTGCTTGAGGATCAGCTGGAGAATAATCCAATTGATTAACCTTAACGATTTTCCCCTCATGAGGAAAGCAAATGACATGAAACAGAGTCGAAACAAAGACATCCTTTTCATATACCCAGTTCCTTCCTAAGAGGATATTGTAATCTAGGTTAGAATCAATGAATTCTAATTCAATATTGATGAATTTCCCCCCAACACATATGGGAAAGGATGAGATAATCCCATGTGGCCTATGAGAATGCCCATCAAATGCAGTCAGGAGGGTAGGTGAAGGAACAATTGAAGGCGATCCAATGGCCTTCCAGCATGACATTGACATGACGCACGTGGAAGCTCCTTCATCAATAAAGATATGAAAAATGTTAATTTTTCGGTATGTAGACTTTATTTGAAAATCCATGTGATGAGGGAGTCTCTTTTTGATGTTAAGCATGTCGAAAGTGAGCACTAAAGAGTTGTTCGGATCAACTACCCCTATCGCCGAAAGCAAAGCACTTCGTTGAGCTGGACATGACTGGAGAACCTCTAAAGTGGACATAGTGCATGGACTCTGAGCCATATCCTCAACAATGGAGTAATTCTGGGTGGCCCTAGCATTAGGATTGATAATGACGCATTTAGTGGAACTTTTTGGTATCCATGGTATAGTCTCAATAGGGGGTCGCTCAATATGAAGGTCGGTATTTCCGGGAGCAGTTTTGTCCTTGGATGTTTCAGTTTCACTGTAATCACGTGACTGAGTGGCCACATGAATGTTAGAACCCATCATGAAAACATTTGATGATTTCTCCCCTTCTTGGTTGCCCCCTGTAGAGGTACCAGGATTTGAACTCGTGCCAGCAAGAATTTGCTGCACTTGGGGAAAAGAGTTGGTTAACACAGCTTGAGAGTTAGAAGTCCCTTGTTACCCTAACAAGCGTTAAGCATCTTGAATCTTTGGGTAGATATGAGTTAAATGGTCTCCACTGCATAGCTTGCATGGAAACTTGACTTTCTTTTTAGGCTCATTTCCATCACCACCGGCATTATTGCCAGGTTTATTTGCGTCAGTCTTCCCATCTTGTCTCTTTTTCTTACCTCGTCCTTTCTTTTTCCCATTGGAATTAACAGAAGAAGGTTGAGAAGACGAAGGGTTAGATGATGTGACATGATTGTTAGGAGCAATTTGTAAAGACAACTGCTGCAATTGGCTCAACAGGTTCACCGCATTTGTGTCTACGTATCCAATGATACCATCCACATGGGGGCCTGGCTTCGACTTGGCTATATCAACCTTAGTCCTAGGAGCATCTGGAAATATTTTTTGTAGAATCCTAAACTGAGAATAAATCAATTCTAACTGCTGGGATCTAAAAATAGCTTGCTCCTCAGAATAGATTCCGGACAGAGAGACATCCTTAGAGATTTCAGGTTGTAAGGATTTCAAAAACCATTCGAGACGGTATTTTGGAGGAATTTTGGCTTTAATGAACTTCTTTCTCCGTCTCCATTCCTAAATATGATCAGAAATGTGAGTTTCCATATCCTAATGAAAATTGGCCAGAAGTTTAGTTCCGACATCATAATAGATGGGCAACTGGAAATGATTTAGGAAAATATTAGCCAAGTCGGCAAAAGATGTAAAGATTCCCCCTGGCAACTCTATATACCACTTGGCCGCATTACCAGTTAAGGCGCATTGAAAAAGTCTCAACCTAATCGAGTCATTGATAAGGGAGTTTGATGAGCACCACAAATGGAATGTGGTTACATGGTCGCTCGGGTCTTCACTGCCCTTCCCCTCAAACTTTGGAATGTCTGAAGGGAGTTTGGTTGGGAATGGAGGCTAGGTCGGATTGTATTTGATTGGATCGTTTGCTAATTTCGTCAGATCTGGAAAATTCGAAGTTGCCAGAAAAGGAAGGCTAGGAGGACCCTGGGGATTCCACCAAGACTGGGCTGTATTCCCAAAGTTCTGAAAAGATTGGCCTAGCTTTTGAAAGGCACCAAGCTGCCCAAAGTAACCAATAGAATTGGCTAAACCAAAAGGCGAACCTTGTGATCTAGCAAAACTCAGAGTTTGATGAACTCCGGCCGAAAAACCTCCATAACCAGCGAAGCTCCCTCCTAAAGGATTATAAGGAGTTGATAACACTTGATAAGGATTCGAAGCAGAAGCTAACGGAGGAATACTTCGAAATGAACTAACTGTGGAGTACGACCTATTCCCTTGTTGGCCGAAAAATGGATTCCCAGTTCATATGCCACTAACCGCAGGGTTAGTCCAACCTTGAAAGGGATTGTTGCCTTGTCCTATAGAAGAAAAATGCATAGATCTTATCGTTGGGTTGGAATGTGGTATATGACCACCTCCAAAAGGAAAACCCTGAAATGAAGCCGAAACACCCATCATGGATGTGGAGGCACTAAATGGAACTGACAGAATACCCTGTGAATGGGTGCCAAATGGGAAGAATCCAGAACTATATGCATTGGCTTGGGAATTTCTACTCGTAGAAGGAATGGAGGTAGACCGAACTAAGGATGTGCTAGAAAAAGACCCAAATAAAGATGCAGAGGGGATGGAAATAGTTCCTCCCCCTAGTACTGATGTTGGAGTCTGCATGGTTGTAGCACTTGTGGTAGAAGCCATGCTTCCAGTGGTGGTCATCGAAGGTAAGTGTGTAATGTGACCTGGAATTGATGGTCTATGAGTTGGAGTCCCAACGTATTGTAATACATCTGGATGGTTAGAAG
>APFE030427559.1:38739-49413 GCA_000404065.3 Pinus taeda
GCATCTGGCTTCAACATGTCCAAGATTATGACATACATAACATTCAACATTATTCATTGGAGGAGTAAAGGATTTTCTTTGAAGAATTTCTTTCCTTGGTTGTTGATGGGGATGACCTTTCATCTCCTTGTTGAGCATTGCATTAGAGTTCCTTGTCTTATTTTCTGAACTAGATTCACCTTCAATAGATTCATGAAAACCAAGACCAGTTTTGATAGCAGGAGATCTTTGACTACTAAGAATATCATCCAAGATTTTAGTACTATCTTGAAATCGTAAGAGCTTATCTTTTTCTTCTAATTTATCTTTTAGAATATTTACCTCAACTTGATGTTGCTCTTCCTTTTCAAGACACTGTTTTTTCATGTTTTCTTCAGCATTTCTTTCTTCTTCCAACTAACGTCTTAGTTCAAGAACTTCATTTTCATGAGCCTGGAGTAATTATTTATTCTTCTTCTTTGATTCTTTAAGATCTTCTTTTAGTGAGCGGATCGTGGCTTCACGACTTTCATAGTAACTAGATCTATCTCTGAGTTTCTTGATGGTTGTGCTTCTTTCATTGACTTCATTTCTTAGTGATGTTACTTTATCCTGCAACTTTTGATATTTGTCCTTGAATAACTTCCTTACCTTGTTTCCTTCCTCTTGTTGAGCCTTTAGTCTGGTAACTACTTCTTTGAAAGCACATTCCCTTTTGTTCAATAGATCTTGTTGATCTCTTATTTTGTCTGTAAGCCTTTTAAATTCTGCCTCTATTTGATATCTTTCTTGTTCACCCATAAGAGCAAATTTAGTTGTTTCACTATCAATTTCATCTTTTTCCAAATGGATAGATAGCTGGAACATGAAAGGATAACAAATTCATACCTGATAGTTCATCTTCATTCTGAAATGATTCTGAATCTAATTCTAAAGTGCTTCTGCATAATCCCCAATCGATTCTCCCACTATCATAGTTCTTTTGAGATGTATTCTTCTTCTTGGGTGCTTTCTTAAGCTTCTTTCTCATTGTTCTACGGATCTCCTTCAAGCGATCAAGCTTCTACCAAAGGACCTGCGCTAATACCAATTGTTGGAAATAATACTGAGAGGGGGGGGGGGGGGAATCAGTATTATCAAATCAGTAAAATTTTTTCATTTCCATACTTAGATACATATATGCTACTTCAGTTAAGTGAACCCGCGTGAATACGTGACTGTGTCTAATGCAACTAGCGTATATCCAGATTATTTATGATTCAGATAATCCATTACATGTTGATCTTTAGATAATGCATCAGAACTTCATTGACCATATGAACAGTAAACAGAAGCAGTAAAACAGAACAGATCATCACACAAAAGAAGCACACATGAACACCACGATATAAGGTGGAAACCCAATGTGGGTGAAAATCACCTGCTGCAATTTGTTTCTATATTAATTTCATAAGAAAATTCTTTTACAGTGTACTGGTGCAGTGCTTTACCAGTACGTAGGCTGCAACCTGCAGAGAGCTACAATTCTCTCTCGTTTTCCAGTCTCTCTTGGAAGGGAGCTACAACCCCCTTTAGCTCTTGCACTAGCCAAGATACTAGTACGTAGGTGCTAGCCTACAGAAGGCTACAACCTTCTCTTTCTTCCTCCAGGTACCATGTTTCATCAATTTTCAGACTAGATACACTGAAGCAATACTATAATCTGAAGGCCACGTTTCATGCAATTTTCATATTGGACCTATCAATATCATTGAAGCACACAATCAATCAACACTAGCATTATCAATCTCTGAATCACCCAATACTGAATCACTGAACCCTGTTAACAAAAAGTAGTCATCAGAACACATAGCAGAACCCTGAACTCTGTAACACTATTCAGAACCAACTGTATCATCAAAATCATGCATTAAAGTGCATACGCTACTTGGAAAAACCAAATCCGCGTACATACGCGCTTTTGCCAAAGCCAACCCGCGTACAGATCTATAAATATTTAATCATGAATTGTACTGATTTCAGACTTAAGTTATGCCCAGTTCATAACATTACATGCGTCAGTATACAGATCTATAATAAGCATAATCAACTATAAAGAGATAGTTCATTTCAAACCATTTGATCCCGATTTATCCTTAGATCTTGTTCTCTATCAACTTGTGAGATCCCTCCTTAGCTTAGATCAAGCAACCCATAACCTGCATACTGGATCTCATCCTTCATCAGATATTCAAGACTTTCTCCATCCCCTTGCATAATGATCTTCTTCTCTTTTATAGTCTTAGGCCTTACTCAATACCATGGTCCAAAACCATAACAAACCAATACCATGAACCCAATACTAGGGATCAGCACATCTGGCGAGATACTACGGTCCAAAATCATAGGTTCAAATACCAAGGACTAACTACCATGGACCAAAAGTAAGTTCTCCAACATATACGCGCTTTTCCTTGCATGAAAGTGCGTGTATACGCATACGCGCCTTTTTAATGACTAACCCACGTGTATACGCGGCTCGGTCACGATGAACCTGCGTATATATAATTTCTCTTCATTCTTGTAGACTGATCATCAATTCCTTGATGCTGACCTCCTGCACTATGATTTGTCATCTGTGTGATTTGCCATCAAGGACAACACTTATCTCATAATGCCAACAATCTCCCCCTTTGGACTTGATGGCAAAGTTAACTTGTCACACTTGGAACTTAACATCTGATTCCTTTGAGTTGTCCTGCATCCCATGCATTCAGACGCATCTGATATCTCTTCTGAAGATTCATCTAGTTATAACTAAGTGAGATGTTCTTCTATGAGTGGGTTGCCATCAAGTACAACACATGTCTCATAATGCCAACATGACTGCCACATGCTCCAGAGTGACAGTGATTTAGGACCCTTTCAGCTTCCTCATGAGTTAAACAACGTCGAAAAATGGAGTCCGCCCCACGACGATAAAGAGTATCTCCAATAATTCTGAATTGTTGGGACTGGAATTGTATTTTTTGACGTTCTAACCTTGAAATGTTTGGTCGAAAGGATTGGGTTTGGAGATAAGTGATGATATCCCCGTACCACATATCTAAAGTGCTGACTAGAAACAAGGATTCCTCCGCAATGGGCTCCTCCGCCACAGCTTCCGTGTCAGCACGCAGGAAGTCACACATTAACTCTGCAAAAAGTAAAGATTTCTTTGACTTAGACTTTTCAAATTCCAAGTCGAACTCCTGCAAGATCACAATCCATTTGGAGTACTTGCCCCCTAGCAATTGCTTGGTCAAAATATAGATCATAGGGTTGCAATTAGAAATTACTTTGTTTTTACGTAGTAACATGTAATGACGAAAACGTTGGAGCAACCCCCCTTGCTTGACAACTGGCCAATGCTCAATTTTCTCCCCACCATGTGAGTATTTCCTCAGTTGGATTTAAAGTTCGACTAAGGTAATATATCACATGTTCAGTACCGCGAATCATCTTCCTGAACTAACGCCATTCCGATGGTGGAATGGGAGGCAATGAGATACAAGAAGTAGTCCTGGTTGTAGTTGGGAGGATGCAATAATGGTGCATGGGTCAACACATGTTTTAGTGCATCAAAAGATTTCTCAACTATCTCATCCCAAAAGAATGGAGTATTCTATTTCAACAACCTGGTAAAACCCTTTGTGATCTCAACGTAGTTAGGAATGAATTGATGTAAAAAGTTTGCTTTCCCTTGCAAACTTTGGAGTTGGTGAAGACTCGAAGGAGGAGGCAATTTGACAATGGCTTCAACCTTCGAGGGATCGACGCGAATGCCGGCTTTCGAAACAACAAACCCCAGTAACCAACCCGTTTCTATACAGAAAACACACTTGTGTGGGTTCAACCTAATCCGATAATGCCTACACCTCATGAAGACTACGCGTAAATGAATGAGATGATCAGCCCGATGTAATGAATGAGCATGCAAATCATTGAGATAGTGTTGCACAATGTGCTTGATATCATGAAAAGCATAAGACATGGCCCTTTGAAAAGTTGCCCCGACGTTCTTGAGCCCAAAAGGTAAGTTGCAATAAGCAAATGTCCCCCATGGACAAATGAAAGCTGTTTTTGGTTGATCAGTAGGTAGAATATTGATTTGATTGTATCCGGAAAAACCATCCATAAAGGAGAAAATTTCACTGCCAGCACAATCATCAATGATTTGATCGATATAGGGAGTTGGGTAATTGTCCTTTGGGCAGGCTCGATTAATGTCCCTATAATCGATACATATTCTTATTGTCCCTTGCTTTTTGTTAACAGGAACAATATTCGATACCCAATCCGTTAACGGAATCGGATAAATGAAACCTGCTTTGAGTAATTTTTCAACTTCTGCTTTAATTGTAGTAGCTTTTCTTGGGTGGATTTGACGCAAACGTTGCCGGACGGGTTTAGCATCCGGGTAAGTTTTGATTTCATGAACAATAATTGCGGGGTAAATTCTTGGCATTTCCTCATATGACCAGGCAAACACATCACAAAATTCTTGAAATAGGGCCTTATATGTTTGAATTTCATCTTCCGTACAAGCGGCACCTATATGAATGTTTTCAACAATTCTAGGCTTAACCGAAATGTCAATAGGAATAGTTCGAGAAATATTTCCCAAGTTTAACTCTGAATCAGGATTTTTCATTGGACTCTGAGCTTCCTTGACATTTTTAGTCGTAAAAATTGATGAAAAATCATTTTCAAAATGATCACTCTCGGGTAAAAACGAAGATCTATGATGAAGATCTTCCCATGGTAAATCATTGACACATAGGATTTCACGAATTTTCTCATCAGTGTGAACAAGTTCAGAAAACGTTATTGAATCCGAGTTTGAGGTTGAAAGTGATTCCTCATGGACCACATCCATTAAGTCAATTTTGGTTGAAGATGTGTCGGAAAGCGACTGCACGGCCAGATACGCAATTTCATATGGACTCAAAGGCATAACATCACCAAATGAGTCTATCTCAGATTCAGAAGGTACAATCCAAGGATCATCATAAACAATGGTGTCTGACGAAATCATATGAATGGTTGCAATAGAAGACGATGCATTGATAGGAGGAAAAGGAAAAATTCCCAGTAAACCGGCATCTTTAACTAGTCCTACTCCAACATCCTTATACGGGATAGTCGTTTTACCGACATGCTCAATGCTTTCAGAAGAGGCTGGGTCGGATGAAAAGTAAGTCAGCTGGTCTATGGTTACGATCTTTCCATTATGAGTGAATTTTATAAGCCGAAAGACCGATGAAACGACAGCTGTCATAGCGTAAGACCAACTACGACCCAAGAGAATGTTGTAATCTAGAGGGGCATCAACCACCTCCACATCTAGATTAACAGTTTTGCCTTCAACCCCTATAGGCAAATCCTGTAGAATGCCAAAAAGGATGAAACCCACGGCCATAAAAGGCCTTTAGAATCGTCGGGGATTGATTTAGCGAAGGAGAACCAAGCGATCTCCAACACTGTATTGACATAATACACATTGAGGCTCCCTCATCAATCACAGTCCTATGAACAGGTCTGTTTTTGACTATCACTGTGATCTGGAAAGCCATTTGATGAGGTAAGCACGGTGTACTATTTTCTAGATCGAAAATTATAAGGTTCGAGTCCTGAACGTCAACGGCTCCTATAACCGACAAAAGTAATTTACGCTGTGATGGACATGATTGCAGCACTTCCAAAGCCGACATTGCTGAACGTGAAACAACTAAATCTTCAACAATGTTATAGTTTTGAGCCGCTCTCGCATGTGGATTGAAAGCTGACTTTCGAAGTATACCCTTGGCGGGCGGTTTGATTACTAAGTCTGGATTAGGTTTCTCGATCTGTAGGGGATTGGAACCGGGAGCTGAGGTTGATGGGATAGAATGAGAAGATTCTACTTCTTTACCATCAACAGGACTTTTACTTCCATAATCATGCGATCAAGTTGCAATCCTAACATGGGACATCATCAGTATGGGTTCTTCGTTGGCATTTGAGGAAGAACCTATCATCTTACTGTCTTGACTTGGAAAAGGATCCTTAAAAACAACAGGAGTTAGGGAACCTTTGACAATTTTCGCAACCTCTGCACGATGAGGGCAGTCTCTTGTAAAATGCTCTTCGTCACAAATGAGACAAGGATAACGAGGTTTGTGTTTCTCATCAGCTGATTCCACTTTTTCTGGTTTCTCTTTTGAATTTTTATCTGTTTTATTCTTCTTCTTCCCTTTCTTCTTACCACCGGATTTTGATTTGGCTGTAGATGACTCTAAAACATGAATATCGGCGGAAAGTTCCACGGAAGAATCTCATGTCGGGGAATCTAGCAAGGTTATGATAGGAGAAGAATTCTTGGAAGACTTCTTCTTACTTTTGGTATTAACCGTACCAATCATACCATTAGCGGCATGAGACCCTGAAGGAGCTGCAGCAATTTGATTTTGTTTGGGAAGATCGGGGATTTTCTCGTGTAATGTACCTGACTGAGTATAAACTAAGTCAAGGTATTGTGCTTGAGTAATTACTTGCTCCTCAGTAACGACTCTGGCCTTAGCTACATCCTCAGTGATCTTGGGTAGTAAATATTTTACAAACCATTCAGCTAAGATCTTATCCGGGATAAAAACTTTCACTAAATGTCGTCGACATCTCCATTCATGAATGTGATCTGAAATGTAAGTCGACGTTGACTGCTTTAACGAAGTCAATAATTCCGTGCCATTGTCATATCTGACTAGAAACTGAAAATGAGTTAAAAATGAAGTAGCTAATTGACTAAAGTTATAAAAAGTGGCTCGCGGTAACTCAATGTACCACTTGGCCGCAAGACCAATTAGAGTGCGCTGGAAAAGTCGTAAACGAATTGAATCATCTGAAATGGAATTAGGCGCACACCAGAGGTGATAAATCATCACATGGTTTGACGGGTCCTCTCCTGGATTACCTTCGAACTTGGGAATATCACTGGGCAACTTATGCGGCATTGGCAGCCAATACTGAAGATAGTTAATTGGATCATTCGTAAGCTGCATCAAGTCAGGAAAGTCCAAAGTTGCGATAAACAGTAACTGATGATTAGGGTCCCTAAAATTATGGGTCTGCAGACCAGCCCCAGGAGGAGGATATCCAGGATAACTAGGAATTGGAATCGCATTTGGGATATTTTGACCTCCTAGAAAACCAAGATTAACCGAACCATACTGGGGTTGCTGAAGTTGTTGGTATGTATACCCAGGGTATGGTTGATACTGATAGGTTGGTCGCTGCATAGCAGGACCGTATTGGTACTGTCCTTGGTACGGTTGTTGATTATACTGAGGTTCAGTGGAGACAACCGTACTTCCTACAGGCATCTGAACCGAAGTGTGGACCGTGGGTCCAGACTGAGGTAAAGATGTCTGAGGAGTAGATACAGGGACAGTAGAAACAGGAGCTGTCGATACTCCAGAAGAAGGTGGGGTAGATGTAGCAGATGTTGCAGTAGTCGCAGCAGACATTTGAGGCAGAGTACGAGGCATACTAGGCCTAGACTGAGAAACTACAGAAGGTGCAGAAGTTTGAACAATAGACTGGACAGGTTGTTGGGATGAACCAGAAACCAAGGGTTGTCCAGTTTGAGATGACAACTGCGCATTTGGTTGCAAGACCTGTTGGGATTGAGATGGATCCCACACTAAATTCGTTCCAGGGTATGGACCCATAACATGTTGAGGATATTGAGGACCATAACCGGGTTAAGGGTAGGGTTGATAATATGATTGACCCAAAGGTGCTTGGTAACCTTGAGCTGGGTACTGACCTTGGGGTTGATAACCCTGAGGCACGTACTGATACTGGGGTTGACCTTGAGGTACATATTGATATTGAGGTTGATTTTGAGGTGCATATTGATACTAAGGTTGACCCTGAGGTACATATTGATACTGAGGTTGACCTTGAGGTACATACTGAGTCTGGGGTTGAATTTAAGGAACGTACTATCCCGTAGGTATGTACTGTCCCCCAGGCGCAAACTGAGTACCTTGAGGTTGCCCCCCAAGCATATACTAGGTACCTTGAGGTTGCCCCCCAGGCACATACTGGGTACCTTGAGGTTTCCCCCCAGGCACATACTGGGTACCTTGAGGTTGCCCCCCAGGCGGAGACTTTCCACCTTGAGGTTGAGGATTGGGAATAGAACCTGACATCATGAGAATATGTTCTACACTCAACGGTTTAGTACCATTACTTCCAGTTAATAAATTTTGTTCAATAGGTTGAGGAGATGCTCTCGAAAAAGTACCAGACATGGACTGATACCCAGCGGGAACAGAAGGACCGCCATACAAAAAGGCTTCCGGAGATTGAGAAAACATGGATGACTGCTTAGACATATTTAATGGAGAATAGTAACCTCTAGGTGTTGGGTGATAAGAAATACGAGGTGGCAAAAAACGTAGTCCCGAGTTTTCCAAAAAATTAGTCAATGAAAGATACCAAGCACTGCTCCTAGGTGGACTGTAAAAGATTGATTCACGCTCCCTAAGGTCTAAGGTAGGTCGATCTTCTAGAATAGGAATGCCTTCTTTGTTTTCTGAAATAGCAAGTTCTTCAATAGCTATAAGTCCAGGAGGAAGATCTTGGGTAATTATTGTTTCTACCCTAGGTGAACTAGGACCACTAGAAGCTGGAGAAGCAAACCCTGATATTGGAGTAGCAGCAATTTCAGATTTGGTTTCAGATATTTTAGGTTCTTCACCTATATCACTAGTAGATGCAACACTACCAGTAACTTCTGAAACAGATACATGCTGCGGATTATAATCTACCACTAACGGTTGAGAATCAGGATGTACTATCAAAGAAGATTCTCCTTCTTCAGGTGACCCAATTCTATTGTCTCTAGGAGTTACGACGACTTTCAAGCCTTCAAGCTAGCTCGTTACTTCCTCAGGAGGTTGGCCCCGAAGTCTACGGGACTTCCCCAGTAACTCAACCAGGTTTACAAACTCAGGAGATTAGCCCCGAAGTCTACGGGACTGCCTTGGTAATTCAGCCACAGTTAAAGACTTTTAACTACTTCACACGCAAACAAAGTAAAATCTCAATGAAAGCCACCTAAAGCCTCTAAAGAACCAAACAAATTGAATCACACGCCTAAAGGATCTAGGAGATCAATCACACACAAACAGTAACTTTCCGTACCGAAAACACTAGTTGGTGACGAAATCCAATGTCACAGAGTTCGATACAGAAATAGCGGTTGGAACAGTTACCCCGGCAACCTGCTTAATGAATAGACTGACACAAGATTCTCCACTTAACCGTCTCGAGTGAAGAGAACCCCCCAGAAAATCCAAGTGAGTCTAGCCAACGTCTGCTCCAGGTACAGTGGGATCTTCCAGCCACCGCCACCTTAGGAAGAATCCTATAGAATATGGTCACTATGGTTACCAATAGAAACAAATATACCTGGGGGAATAGTCTACGATCCGATACACACGCAAGGGTAGAGTAACAAGCTCAATCCCCTTGAAGGCTCCTTAACATAAACCAAGGTTTACCAACAAGTGACCCCAGGCTCCTCGACAATGGTTAATCCGAGGTTTACCGTTTTTAATACGTGAATATCTGGTGTTGTTCGCAATGAGGAAGGATTGATTCCCACATTGGTTCAAACACGATCTCGTGCTTCTCCTTTAAGAGGAGCTTTCCCAGAGCATAGATGCAACAATTGGATTTCTCTCCTACCGCAAGATACAACTACTTGTTTGTTTTACTATCTTGGAGAGTTAAGTATTCCCTACTCCAAGACACTAGCCTAAGCTATGTTGGTGTAATAGAGCCCTAGAAATAAAAATATTTCTAGATTAATTTTACTTTAAGCGTTATTTTTATTGGTTTTTGATTAAGTCAAGAGGTGCGGAAATGAAACTCATGGTGTGAAGACTCGACTTGAAATCACTAAAAAGATGCACTTAAGATGATCAAACAATATTTTCTCTTCAATGAATTTCTAGCTAGGAAAGAGTTTGAGAATGCAAATACTTGTAAACACAAATCTTTCTTAACAAACAAATCAAAAGAAGAGTATTTGTTCCAATGCACTCAAAACGATACAACTAGTTATTTTCACAAGAATTCCCTTTTTCATTCGAACACTCAAATGCTACCAAAACAAATTTTTTTTTTCAAAAGAGATTTTTTATATTTTATAAAACATTCAAAATTATAACTAAAGCAAATCTTTGAGAAAACTATGAATAAAGGAAACTTAAGATCTACAAACTATGAAAAACCTATTTGAAGTAAAAGCTCACAAAATGTCTTTTCGAGGATGTTTTACTTAGCTATAAGCAAACCAAGGACCAATTTGTCCAGAATCACAAATAAGTCAAGAACAACCAATTTTGTTTCCTTTTTTAAAAATGAAAATCCAAACTTTAAATCACAAGTCTATCGAAGTTTTGTAAAGATAAATATCAAAGAGGATTTTTCAACAAGGGGAGATTTCAAACATGGTCAGACTCTCAAGAAGACTGGTAGATACTAAGGTGATCTGAAGTCCCTACAGTCTCTAAGCTCAGAGCCACTACACAACCAAATCGAAAGACAAACCCAACAAGCAAAACTTCTAGGATTTCACTTAAAACCCTAATGCTAATGAAACAATCCAAGGAAATATTTCAA
>APFE030427569.1:2145-13276 GCA_000404065.3 Pinus taeda
TGTAATGGTTCCTTTTTTGTTTCCTTAATACAAATAAGTCCATTCTTCTCAATGATTTATTGTTAATGAATTATTTCATGTACTCCTTGGTCTATGTGATGAATATGCTTTGTTTTATGAAATATTCAGGTGTTATGTAATCGTTTTCTTTGTTAGTGTATGCAGGTCTTAAAGTGAAGGAGGAGCTCATCTGGATCAGCAAGGCTGGACTGCTACAACAAGCGTTGGACCTAAGGTAAGATCGGAAAACACTTGGTTTCTCATAGAATAATGTATGTTTAGAGAAGGATTGCTCTTGTTTGGTTTGTTTGTCACTAGAGAGTCTTAGACTCCTAGGGAGGTTAGGTTTGTCTGCAAAAATAACTCTTTCCGCATGACAATCCTTCCAAACATTTTTTCACTATCTCAGTTTTCCCATCAAATTGAGGATGACAAGATGAACTATGAGCTAATTGAGCACCAAGACAAGAAAATAATTCTGTCCAAAAATTTCCAGCGAAAATGGGATCTCTGTCACTTACTATAAACTTTGGGTTTCCAAGAAGCTTTTGAATTGTTTCCATAAATGCAGTAGCAACTTTACAAGCTTTAAAAGGATGAGATAATGCACAAAAGTGTGCATACTTGATAATTCTATTAACTACCACCATGATTACACTCTTTCCTTTAGACTTGGGTAAACCTCTGATAAAATCATTGAGACCTCCTCCAAACGTTGTCTTGGAATGGCTAAAGATTGTAACAAACCCGAAGACTTAATTGTCTCAACTTTTTTTTGTTGGAAAACCAAATATTCTACCACAAACTTCTAAATATCATATTTAAGGCCATCCCAAAAAAAATCCTTCTTGACCCTATGGTAAGTTTTTAAAAATATTGAGTGCCATCCTAAGGGAGAGGTGTGCAATTTCCAAAACAATATTTTGTTTCAGTTGGAAATTCTTACAAAGATATAAGCGATCTTTGTACTATTAGCCTCGCTGACAAAAGGCCCAAAATTGATCCATATATGCTCTTAAAGTTTCCAAATTTTCTTAAAATCATCCCATGGGATCCATATATGCTCTTGAAATCTTCAGCATTTGCTCAAAATCATCCGGGTTAAAATCAGTGCAAGAGGAGAGCCCTTGGAAGGGTGGAAATACACTATTGAGAGGCAAAAATGCTTGAAAACCATGAAAAACCCACAATCACAGGCTTAAACAGAGGAATGAACAATGACCATTAGATCTGGTCGATCAACGACCTAGATCTAAGCGGTTAATTGCAATTGGCTAAGAAGAAAGGACAACCTAAAGTTCGGCACATGACACCGTTGATCAGTGATCATCGATGACTGGATCGACGAGGTATCGAGGATTTAAATAAAGGCTTAGGCATTGAGCGATTAGCGATTGCGATTTATCGCATCAGCACTATACCATGGGGCGGGGCCTAGGAACAGGCATGTGTGCAACCTAATGAGCCGGATAAGATGACATTATATATGATATTTGATAATTCTTTGAAGTCTGCAGGAAGGCCTGTTTTCAATGTATTTTGTGTGTTTTCATTATTTAAATGAAATACAAAGGAACCTTTGGCCAGTGCTGATTGCGATGAAGCCCAGACCTAAAAGGGTCTGGGAAGTGAAATATATATAATCTGAAGTCCGCCAAAGCCATTTTTTCATACATTTTCAGTGTTTTCGTGTACTTAATAATACGAGGAAAATACACAAAAGTAGGATTTTTGCGACTTGTGATGGCAACAAGGGCGGACCTGAGAGATTAATAAACTATTTTTGAGGACTTTTGAAGTCCAAAATACACAGAGAAGAAGGGATTTAACAGTGATTGTAGTGTTTTCTGTATAAAAATAGAAAATAGTCGTTGGAAACGTTTAAAGGGATTTCATAGGCCTGAAGAGCCATTTCACCACATAGTAGAGGCCGAATCAACCCAAAGCAACCATGGAGCCACAACAAGCTAGCCGAAACAGAAATATCATGGAGTAGCGCAATGCATCAATAGCCCAGCACAACTCATCAAAACAAACATTATGGGGCATCTCTGGCACAAGAGAGCTCCCAGACAGCGCAACAAGCTACCCAAAATATCTCAATGTGGTTATTCTTCTGTTAGAAGAAGAAACCTCCAAGCCATGTTGCCTAGTCAGAGATAAAATAGTTAAACAAGACAGAGGGATAGATTAAGAGCTCTCAAGCCTCAGAAGGCTCAGCATCATTGTAAAGGGCTATAAATAGCTGAAAACTAAATATAACGGGGGTTCAACTTCGAGAGATTATTCCTCTGCTGTTCCTTCAAAATTATCATCTTCATTCTAGAAATATAAGCTTATTTTCCTATTATATGTTCAATGTCCATTCTCTTTGCTATTCTATGCTTGCAATTGAATAGTTTATTCAGGTTTTTTGTTGTGTCTAATGCCAGATAACTGTCATCTTATCTCTGCATTGATAAATTAGATTTGCAAGTCTTATTTACTTCCTGTAGCTAGTCATTCATATGTGTTTACGCATGCAATCTGATGGTACAGTCAGTATTCTCCATCTATCCATTGAATCTATAAATTAGTGAGCATTAGTGGTCTAAAGCCTTATATTGGTGAGAGTGTTCATGCATGTCTTAAGTGAGAATAGAGTTGAAATGGTTGTCTAACTTGATCCAAACCATCATCCATTCCAATAGTTCTGAGAACAATATTGAAGATTATATGTTACCAGGCATCTTCGAGCTGCAACCTAAGAGAGTTTCCTGGAGTGATAATATAATTGGCGTCATTGTCGGGGAGAGGAAACTGAAGCTCAACTTCCCTGGGAAATGACATAGATCCAGATTTGATGATAGACAAAGTCTAGGCACTTTTTGGGTTGTAATCATCTATGTGACGACTCTATTGGAAGTTGAACCTCTTGGCAACTCCATTTCATAGTTCTGGCTCAGTTTGTGAGGCATACTCGGAGAAATCCTCAGAAGCTACAAGCTGAACCAGTACTTGGCCCTGAGAAAATCATCAAAGAGAGAAAGGTATTGCAAAAAGGAGCATTAGGTTCAGGTAAACCTAAACAATCTCCTATATCTCTTCAAGAAAGGCCTGTAATAGAACAAATACATGTTGAGAGTATAACATCTAATACTAGTAGTGAAGAAAAACTCTCAGATATTCATAAAGCTCCTTATTCTTTAGGTTTTCCTTTTGTTGTAAGCCAAAAGGAAACCTCGCCTCCTATCCATCATACTCCTTTAGTATTATCAATCACTCCTCAACCCTTTATCATTTAAACTACCACTACTCTTTTAGCCACCATAGCTATGGCAGGTCCACAAACACTTACCAAAATGGAAAGAATCATAGCTGCTAGGTATGGACCTCTAATATTGCCCACTCCTTTGAACGCTATGCCCACTGGAGAATATAAAAAGTGTATGCCTAAGTTTAGTGGAACTGAAGGTGTTTTAGCTGAAGAACATCTTGAGTCATTCTATAGCTATGCTGATAACCTGGACATTAGTGAAGATGATGTCTAGATAAGAGTCTTTGTCCAGAGCCTAGATGGAGAGGCTAGAAGATGGTTCAGGGAACTGACCCCAAGATCTATAGCAAATATTGAGGCTTTAGATGATGCATTTATAAAGCATTGGGGGGATAATAAGGATCTCCTCTACTACCACACTGAGTTTGGGAACTTAAAGAGGGAAAATGGTGAGCTGCTGTCTGATTTTAATAAGATATTTAACCGCATGTACAACAAGATACCAGCTGAAGTGAAACCCACCACTACCTTCGTGAGACTCATCCATGCTAGTGCCTTTGATTCTGACTTCTGTTTACTGTTGAGGGAGAGGCAACGTTCTTCTTTGATTGATATGCAAGATGAAGCCTTGGAAGTGGAATCAAACATCATGGCTGCAGAAAAGCTCAAAGGTAATGTTGATAGAAGGAGACAGAGGGGCGAGCCTTCATCATCTTCAAATCCCAAGATTGATAAAATTGCCAAGATGATAGAGTCATTAGCCTCTGAAGTTTCCAAATTAAAGGTTGAGCAACATTCTGGGAAAGGAAGGGTTCCTAATACCTTTGCTCCAAATCCAAATCCATATAGAAGGGAAAATGACCAGTTGCAGATCTTGCAAAGAAAAAAAGATGCCAATGAAGACCAAAGGGTAAAGACCCCTTTTCAGAATGCAGTCATGGAAGAAGAGCAGTTTGAAGAAGATGATGAGATCCATTGTATGGAAGACAAAAGCAGTGCCCATTTTTTAACCAAAGCTGCCCATGAGAAGTCATTATTCAATGACTAGATCAGCCAAGAATGGGATGGTAAATCTATTCTAGAAACTGAAGATCAACACTAATATAATATGAGGTCGATGATGAATAATGTCAAGGAAACTCCTGTTTATAAAGCTATTGTCCCTGCAAAACAACAAGTTAATAAGTAGAAGCAACCAGCAGTTGATCCTATCATCCTCAAAGCTCCAACCATAGAGAATGAATCCTTCAAGACATCTATCCTTGAGGCTCTTGAGCCTAAAGCCATCCAAGCCTCCGCTCAGCTTAAGAAACCAGTTTTCCAGATCACAGAGGAAGAAGACCTAGAGATTTGGGACATGTTCTTTGATGGGTCTTGCTCTAAGGAAGCTGTAGGAACAGGTGAAGTCCTTGTGTCTTCCACACAAGAATGCATTGATTCATCTTTTATATTAGTTTTTCAGATCACAAATGACACAATAGACTATGAAGCAGACCTTATCATTTAGTAGGTGTACAAAACCTTCCAAGAAAAACATCCAAGGCTGAACGCATAGAAAGATGAGGTGAAATATAGACCATCTCTGCATGATAATGTCAAATGTTGGAAATTTTTTGAAGTAGATAATCAAATCAATAGGCTTTTGCAAGTCTTTGATGATTTTGCTGATATGCACATTGAGTAAGAGAAATAAACCTTTGATAGAAAGGTAAAAAGGGTAAATTTTTAGTTTGGTGACTGTTTTCTCAAAAGGGATGCATCAAAGGAAGGAAGAGATGTTTTTGATGGCCCAGTTAATGGGCAATTTTTGAAACTTTATTTTAGTTAAGGCTTTCAAGCGTTGGTATTGTTATGTTTCTTCAAGTTTTTATTTCATTACAAAATAGGCTCCATGCCCAATGGAACACTAGAAGGAAGATTTAATTTTTGTTTTACAGGAAAGGCATTGATCTGAGATCCTTAAAACCTCACAAGGAGGATTTCATCCCCAAGAGGAGCCAATGTTAGTCTCGTTGACAAAAGTCCCAAAATTGGATCCATATATGCTCTTAAAGTCTCCATATTTGCTTAAAATCATCCCATGGGATCTATATACGCTCTTGAAATCTTCAGCATTTGCTCAAAATCATCCAAGGGTCAAAATCAGTGCAAGAGGAGAGCCCTTGGAAGGACGGAAATACACTATCAGGAGGCAAAAACGCTTGAAAACCATGAAAAACCACAATCGCAGGCTTAAACAGAGGAATGAACAGTAATAGTTAGATCTGGCCGATCAACGGCCCATATCTAAGCGACTAATCACAATCAGCCAAGCATAAAGGACAACTTAAAGTTGGGTGCATGACACCGCTAATCAGCGATCACCAATCATTAGATCGGCGTGTCGCATCGGCGAGGTATTGACGATTTAAATAAAGGCCCGGGCATTGAGAAATTAGCGATTACAATTTATCGCATCGGCATTATACCATGGGGTGGGACCTAGGCACAGGCATGTGTGTGACCCGATGAGACAGACCCGACGACATTATATATGATATTTGATAAATATTTGAAGTCTGCGGGAAGGTCTATTTTCAATGTATTTTGTGTGTTTTTGTTGTTTAAAAGAAATACAAAGGAACCTTTGGGCAGTGCCGATTACGATGAAGCTTAGACCTGAAAGGTTTGAGAAGTGAAATATATATAATCTGAAGTCTGCCAAAGCCATTTTTTCATACATTTTTAGTGTTTTTCGCATATTTCATAATACGAGGAAAATACACAGAAGCAAGTGTTATAGCTCCAAATCTCACTATTATGGTTTGTGATGCTGCACGCATGGCCTAGGGCAACCCCTCCTTCCAGACCTGGTCCCAAATTTAAAAAATAGTGTTTTATTCCTTGTACACGACATTTCCCTGAGTTAAACGCGTGTATATGCGGGTCTGCATATACCCAACCCACGTATATGTATTAAAACACTTAAAAAAATATAAAAATCCTTATTTTCGGGTGGAGATCACGGTTTTACCTGTTAGTGCCCGTGGCCCAACTGTTCCCAACCAACTCCTAACTAAAAAACTACTTTGGGAGTGGTATAAAAAAAGACACTAAAGGGAAGGCCTAAGGAAGGAGAGAAGAGAGAGAAAGGTTATTATACTGAGATTTCCCCCTGATCAGGTCTGAAGACCCTTGTGCCTTCTGCACTTCCCCCATTTGTACAGGAAACCCTTGTTTCCTTGTGATTTGATGTTCATCCCTTAGTTATGGCATCATGGAGTGAGCCTTGGAAGGAGATATGCTAGAGGCTTGAGGCAGGACAGATCCAGAAGGAAGCTTTGCTTGGAGCCTGCTAAAGGTTACTCAGGTGATATTACTCCTTTTGTACATTCTATTTGTCTATAATAAAGAAACATGTCTTGGTTCCCGATATGATTCTTCTTTATGTTTATGATGTTCATGTTTGAATTTCATATATGAATGGTTGTTTTAATTTCACAACTAACTTCCTTCTTTTATAACATAAAGATGATTTATTTATAAGTCTTTGTCCATATACTGCTGTATTCTTTGGAATTGGTTGTTTTACAGGACAAAGGAGCGAAAGGGACTTGAAGAAGGGTTTGGACCCTTGAGGAACTTCTCGAACGTAGGACCTGAGGTATGCCCTTCTTACTTTAGAATTTGCTTGTTATAGCGTAATGGTTGTGTGAATGTGTGTTTCTCTGTTTAGACAACTTTCAGTCTGCTAGGGTTTCCTCCCAAAAGCCCTAGGGGAGAAAATCCCTCAACAGAATTGGTGACTCCGCTGGGGACAACACTCTTGTTGTTCCTATTTTGGGTGTTTGTCAAGCCAATTAGGGCTCAGTTTCTTGTTGGTTTGCTGTTACTGCCTGGTCTGTTCTTGAATTCTAAGTTTTTCCAGTTTCTTCAGTTTGTTTTTTTATTTTTTCTTGAAATCTTTCACGTACGTTGTTTTCCTTAGTTACAGAAGCGTATAAACGCTTGTTGTCTGAAGTAAACCCGCGTATACGCAGGTTTCCTCAGGCACAGTCGCGTATACACACAATCTGCACATAAGTACAGTCGCGTATATATTGCAATTTTCAAGATTTATAAATTTTTGTGTCTCTGAAGTTTGTCTGGTGGTTTAATTCGGTTTGAAACAGTCATTTTGGTCAGTATCAGTTGTTTGTTTTACAGCAAGTGTCTTACTCCGATTTCTCTCTGATTGTAAGGAGTATTGGTCTTGTTTTGTGTTTGCAAGCATCATCGTCTTTTTGCTAAAAGCACGCAAGATTTCTTGTTGGAATCTTCGCTGATCTGATTTATCAGAGCAGAAAGATTGTTATCAATATTTGTGTTGAATTTTGCTTTTGGTGACTTTTTGTTTGCTTGACAAAATCGCTTTTTATGACCGTCTACATCTTTGTTTCATCAAAGTTGTCAATTGACACTTTCTTGAAATTGTCTTTTTGATCTTTTTTGGTCTTTGTTACCAAATATTTCATTGCTGCTTTTGATTGTTAAAAAGCATTTTTAAACACATTTGTTTTTGTTGAGTTTTCATTCATTGTATGGTGTCAACTTGCAAAAGTGTTTCTTGCTTATTGTTTCAATCGCAAAGTTTCAGTTTTTGTTGAAAGCATTTTCAAAAAGACTTTTTTGTTGCTACTTTGAAGCAAACTTTTTGAAAAGTTTTTGTTTTGCTTTCTTGAACTTGCTTTTCATTTATTTTCCTTTTGGTGAATGAAAGCGTTTTATGTTATCTTGAGTTTTGCTTTTAGTATTTAGACGAAATGAATTGTAGCATCTCATATTCCATCTAAATATTGTAAGTGGCAAAAGAAAATTTGATAAACAAAGCAACTTTCATTTCTTGTTAGAGTAGTTTTCAATCTTGCATCAAGCATATAGTTGTTGCATTAGGATAGATTTGCATCTCTTTAGGCATACATAGTTTTGTTAACTTTTGAGTGTGAAGTGTGAATTAAAGAAAAGAAAAGAAAAGTTTGTTTCATTAGAAGTTTCCTTTCGAACCCTGTAGAGAATTACTCTTCATCGAAAAACAATGACAAAGTGCACATGCATATAGTTAGGTTTTATTAATTTCTTTTGCGTCGAAAAAACACCACTAGTTTCACTTCCATCATCCTTTGACTTAAAGAACAGCCCATTTTAAAATCAAGCGCTAACTAAAATTCACTAGAACTTTTTCTTTTAAGTTAAATACACCAACAAGTTTTAGGATTTTAGGGCCTTGGATTAGGTGAGTGGAGAGTTAACTCTCCAAGGCCATTTAAACGTCAAACATAGGAGTCTGAATAACGAGAGAAAATCCAATAGCGTTAGGAAGACCAGGAAAGCTCCGGATCTGGGAGTTAAGCACGAGGGTTTGTGAAGACAGGGAAGAGAGATACCCCCTCTCCTACTTGTCCGAACTTACCTCACGACTGTTCTGCCTGGCTTCTGCGACGAGTTGGTATCCATAGTTGCTACTCGTAGGGAACTTCATAGGTGGCTGTGGAGGGGAATCCCATGGAACCTGAGGTCGACGTTGTATCACTCTCGACAATACTACTGGAGGGCACCCTTGCGAAGCTTGGGGGCTTGCACCAGCGTAGGCTGTTGTTAGGAGGTCAGCGTAACTTCCTCTGTTACCTTCACTAATAGGCCTAGTCCCTCATCATCCCAGACTATCTTCGAAAGGCCCCTTATTTTTCACTTTCTCATATTTTGGTGTCCGGTCCTAATCACCCGGAGCGGAAATACTTGGAAGTTGTGTGACTGGCTATATCTTTAGGGACTTTATAGTGGGTGCTCTATGCTCTTAGTTGGCCTAGCTTTAAATTTTTTGAGTCTTTAGTTAGATCTTAAACAAGAAATTCAAAGTGGCTGACCGATCTCCTAGACGGTCTCGAAGACTTTGTGGTCTTTCACCATCGAGTTTAGAGCCTTCTCCGAGAAGGCGCAAAGGTAATAATACCAGTGGGTTTTGTCCCACGGCAATTTATGCATCAGGGATTGATCCTCCTCTCGGGGGCATTGGTATTGAAGCAAAGCCTGGTAATTCCGTGGAACAAGAGAGGAACACTCCAGTTCTTTCTCGAGTCTGCTTAAAAGCGAAGGATAATATAGAGGTAGAAGAACTGTCAGAGTCGTTAGCGGCTCTGAATTCTCCCCTAACATCTAGTCATCCACACATATTACAATACGTTGGGACTTTGACGCATAGACCTTCAAGTCCAGGTTACACTATGGACTTACCTTCGATGACCACCACTAGAAGCATGGCTTCTACAAGTGCTACGACTGTACAGACTCCCATATCTGTACAAGGGGGAGGAACTATTTCCATCCCCTCTGTCTCTTTATTCAGATATTTTGCTAGCACGTCTTTTGTTGGGTCTACCTCCATTCCATCCACGAGTGGAAATTCCCAAACCAATGCTTTTTTTTTTGGATTCTTCCCATTTGGCACCCATTCACAGGGCATTCCTTCAGCTTTGTTCGGGGCCACCATGCCCATGATGAGTGGATCGGCTTAGTTCCAAGGTTTTCCATTTGGAAGTGGTCATATACCACATTCCAACCCTACAATAGGATCCATGCCTTTTTCTTTTGTAGGACAAAGCAGCAATCCTTTCCAAGGTTGGAATAACCCTGGGCTTAGTAGTGCCAGAACTAGGAATCCATTTTTCGGCCAATATGGGAATAGGACGTATACCACGGTTAGTTCATTTCAAAGTATTCCTCCCCTAGCTTCAGCTTGGAATCCATATCAGGGGTTATCAACTCCTTATAATCCTTTAGGAGGAAACTTTGCTGGGTATGGTGGATATACGGCCGGAGTTGGTCAAACTCCGAGTTTTGCTGGGTCACAAGGCTTGCCTTTTGGTTCAGCGGGTTCTACTGGTTACTTCGGGCAGCCTGGTGCCTTCCAAAATCCAGGCCAATCTTTTTAGAGCTTTGGGACTGCCGCCAGTCAGGGTGGAATCCCCAAGCTCCTCCTAGACTTCTGTTTCTAGCAACATTGAACTTGCCAGATCTCACTAAGTTAACTAATGACCCAATCAAGTACAATCCAGCCTGGCTTTTGGTCCCAACTAAACTCCCTTCAGATATTCCAAAATTCGAAGGGAAGAGTGGTGAGGACCCAGGTGACCATGTAACCACGTTCCACTTATGGTGCTCATCGAACTCCCTGATCGATGACTCGATTAGGTTGAGATTATTTCAATGCACCTTGACTGGTAACGTGGCCAAATGGTATATAGAGTTGCCTAGGGGTAGCTTTACATCATTCGCCGACTTAGCCAATAGTTTCTTGAACCATTTTCAGTTGCCTGTCCTGTATGATGCCGGAACCGAACTACTGGCCACTTTTCGTCAGGATGGGGCAACTCACATTTCTGATCATATTCAGAAATGGAGATGGAGAAAGAGGCTCATTAAAGCTGAAATCCCTCTGGAGTACCATCTCGAGTGGTTTTTGAAGTCTTTGATACCTGAGATCTCTAAGGATGTCTCCATGTCTGGGGTCTATTCTAAGGAGCAAGCCATTTTTAGGGCCCAACAATTAGAATTGATCTACTCTCAGTGTGGGATCCTACAAAAGTACTTTCCAGATGCTCCTGGGTCTAAGGTTGATGTAGCTAAGCCAAAGCTAGGTCCACACTTGGATGGTATTGTTGGGTCGGTAGACATAGATACGGTGAACTTGTTGAATCAATTGTAGCAGTTGTCTTTACAAACTGCTTCTAACAACCAAGTCACATCGTCTAACCCTTCGGCTTCCCAATCTTCTTCAATTAATGCCGTCCAATCTGATAACCCCAAAGGAAATCAAAATTCCAATGGGAAAAAGAAAGGACGAGGTAAGAAAAAGAACCA